>OV839567.1:42024827-42202519 GCA_929447395.1 Epistrophe grossulariae | reverse complement strand
TTTTTGATGTATAATTCGATGGGTTTTGAAACAACTTTTTTTTTTGGATGAAAAAGTGTAAAGGCTGCCTTTGCACTTTTTAGAATTTTGCAGAAGTACAGTAATTGCACTTTGGATGCAAATATTTCGAGAACCAGGGGTGGTAAAAAAAATTTGTTTACAGTTTTAGAAAGGTCTCAGAAAAATAATAAATAATTTTGAAATTTTCAATTTTTTACGAGTCTCTATGTCAGAAAAATCGCCACCCAAACAATTTTTTTGGTCGATTTTTGAAATAAAACTTCAAACGCAAATATCTCGAGAACTAGGGCACATAGAAAAATTTTGGTCATTTTTGTGCATACAGTTTTTAAAGACCTTGTTTTTGATGTATAATTCGATGGGTTTTGAAACAACTTTTTTTTTTTTGATGAAAAAGTGTAAAGGCTGCCTTTGCACTTTTTAGAATTTTGCAGAAGTACAGTAATTGCACTTTGGATGCAAATATTTCGAGAACCAGGGGTGGTAAAAAAAAATTTGTTTACAGTTTTAGAAAGGTCTCAGAAAAATAATAAATAATTTTGAAATTTTCAATTTTTTACGAGTCTCTATGTCAGAAAAATCGCCACCCAAACAATTTTGTTGGTCGATTTTTGAAATAAAACTTCAAACGCAAATATCTCGAGAACTAGGGCACATAGCAAAATTTTGGTCATTTTTGTGCATACAGTTTTTAAAGACCTTTTATTTGATGTATAATTCGATGGATTTTGAAACAACTTTTTTTTTTGGATGAAAAAGTGTAAAGGCTGCCTTTGCACTTTTTAGAATTTTGCAGAAGTACAGTAATTGCACTTTGGATGCAAATATTTCGAGAACCAGGGGTGGTAAAAAAAATTTGTTTACAGTTTTAGAAAGGTCTCAGAAAAATAATAAATAATTTTGAAATTTTCAATTTTTTACGAGTCTCTATGTCAGAAAAATCGCCACCGAAACAATTTTGTTGGTCGATTTTTGAAATAAAACTTCAAACGCAAATATCTCGAGAACTAGGGCACATAGAAAAATTTTGGTCATTTTTGTGCATACAGTTTTTAAAGACCTTGTTTTTGATGTATAATTCGATGGGTTTTGAAACAACTTTTTTTTTTGGATGAAAAAGTGTAAAGGCTGCCTTTGCACTTTTTAGAATTTTGCAGAAGTACAGTAATTGCACTTTGGATGCAAATATTTCGAGAACCAGGGGTGGTAAACAAAATTTGTTTACAGTTTTAGAAAGGTCTTAGAAAAATAATAAATAATTTTGAAATTTTCAATTTTTTACGAGTCTCTATGTCAGAAAAATCGCCACCCAAACAATTTTTTTGGTCGATTTTTGAAATAAAATTTCAAACGCAAATATCTCGAGAACTAGGGCACATAGAAAAATTTTGGTCATTTTTGTGCATACAGTTTTTAAAGACCTTTTTTTTGATGTATAATTCGATGGGTTTTGAAACAACTTTTTTTTTTGGATGAAAAAGTGCAAAGGCTGCCTTTGCACTTTTTAGAATTTTGCAGAAGTACAGTAATTGCACTTTGGATGCAAATATTTCGAGAACCAGGGGTGGTAAAAAAAAATTTGTTTACAGTTTTAGAAAGGTCTCAGAAAAATAATAAATAATTTTGAAATTTTCAATTTTTTACGAGTCTCTATGTCAGAAAAATCGCCACCCAAACAATTTTTTTGGTCGATTTTTGAAATAAAACTTCAAACGCAAATATCTCGAGAACTAGGGCACATAGAAAAATTTTGGTCATTTTTGTGCATACAGTTTTTAAAGACCTTTTTTTTGATGTATAATTCGATGGGTTTTGAAACAACTTTTTTTTTGGATGAAAAAGTGTAAAGGCTGCCTTTGCACTTTTTAGAATTTTGCAGAAGTACAGTAATTGCACTTTGGATGCAAATATTTCGAGAACCAGGGGTGGTAAAAAAAAATTGTTTACAGGTTTAGAAAGGTCTCAGAAAAATAATAAATAATTTTGAAATTTTCAATTTTTTACGAGTCTCTATGTCAGAAAAATCGCCACCCAAACAATTTTGTTGGTCGATTTTTGAAATAAAACTTCAAACGCAAATATCTCGAGAACTAGGGCACATAGCAAAATTTTGGTCATTTTTGTGCATACAGTTTTTAAAGACCTTTTTTTTGATGTATAATTCGATGGGTTTTGAAACAACTTTTTTTTTTGGATGAAAAAGTGTAAAGGCTGCCTTTGCACTTTTTAGAATTTTGCAGAAGTACAGTAATTGCACTTTGGATGCAAATATTTCGAGAACCAGGGGTGGTAAAAAAAATTTGTTTACAGTTTTAGAAAGGTCTCAGAAAAATAATAAATAATTTTGAAATTTTCAATTTTTTACGAGTCTCTATGTCAGAAAAATCGCCACCGAAACAATTTTGTTGGTCGATTTTTGAAATAAAACTTCAAACGCAAATATCTCGAGAACTAGGGCACATAGAAAAATTTTGGTCATTTTTGTGCATACAGTTTTTAAAGACCTTGTTTTTGATGTATAATTCGATGGGTTTTGAAACAACTTTTTTTTTTGGATGAAAAAGTGTAAAGGCTGCCTTTGCACTTTTTAGAATTTTGCAGAAGTACAGTAATTGCACTTTGGATGCAAATATTTCGAGAACCAGGGGTGGTAAAAAAAATTTGTTTACAGTTTTAGAAAGGTCTCAGAAAAATAATAAATAATTTTGAAATTTTCAATTTTTTACGAGCCTCTATGTCAGAAAAATCGCCACCCAAACAATTTTTTTGGTCGATTTTTGAAATAAAACTTCAAACGCAAATATCTCGAGAACTAGGGCACATAGAAAAATTTTGGTCATTTTTGTGCATACAGTTTTTAAAGACCTTTTTTTTGATGTATAATTCGATGGGTTTTGAAACAACTTTTTTTTTTTATGAAAAAGTGTAAAGGCTATAGCCTTTGCACTTTTTAGAATTTTGCAGAAGTACAGTAATTGCACTTTGGATGCAAATATTTCGAGAACCAGGGGTGGTAAAAAAAATTTGTTTACAGTTTTAGAAAGGTCTCAGAAAAATAATAAATAATTTTGAAATTTTCAATTTTTTACGAGTCTCTATGTCAGAAAAATCGCCACCGAAACAATTTTGTTGGTCGATTTTTGAAATAAAACTTCAAACGCAAATATCTCGAGAACTAGGGCACATAGAAAAATTTTGGTCATTTTTGTGCATACAGTTTTTAAAGACCTTTTTTTTTGATGTATAATTCGATGGGTTTTGAAACAACTTTTTTTTTTGGATGAAAAAGTGTAAAGGCTATAGCCTTTGCACTTTTTAGAATTTTGCAGAAGTACAGTAATTGCACTTTGGATGCAAATAGTTCGAGAACCAGGGGTGGTAAAAAAAATTTGTTTACAGTTTTAGAAAGGTCTCAGAAAAATAATAAATAATTTTGAAATTTTCAATTTTTTACGAGTCTCTATGTCAGAAAAATCGCCACCCAAACAATTTTTTTGGTCGATTTTTGAAATAAACCTTTAAACGCAAATATCTCGAGAACTAGGGCACATAGAAAAATTTTGGTCATTTTTGTGCATACAGTTTTTAAAGACCTTTTTTTTGATGTATAATTCGATGGGTTTTGAAACAACTTTTTTTTTTGGATGAAAAAGTGTAAAGGCTGCCTTTGCACTTTTTAGAATTTTGCAGAAGTACAGTAATTGCACTTTGGATGCAAATATTTCGAGAACCAGGGGTGGTAAACAAAATTTGTTTACAGTTTTAGAAAGGTCTTAGAAAAATAATAAATAATTTTGAAATTTTCAATTTTTTACGAGTCTCTATGTCAGAAAAATCGCCACCCAAACAATTTTTTTGGTCGATTTTTGAAATAAAATTTCAAACGCAAATATCTCGAGAACTAGGGCACATAGAAAAATTTTGGTCATTTTTGTGCATACAGTTTTTAAAGACCTTTTTTTTGATGTATAATTCGATGGGTTTTGAAACAACTTTTTTTTTGGATGAAAAAGTGTAAAGGCTGCCTTTGCACTTTTTAGAATTTTGCAGAAGTACAGTAATTGCACTTTGGATGCAAATATTTCGAGAACCAGGGGTGGTAAAAAAAAATTGTTTACAGGTTTAGAAAGGTCTCAGAAAAATAATAAATAATTTTGAAATTTTCAATTTTTTACGAGTCTCTATGTCAGAAAAATCGCCACCGAAACAATTTTGTTGGTCGATTTTTGAAATAAAACTTCAAACGCAAATATCTCGAGAACTAGGGCACATAGAAAAATTTTGGTCATTTTTGTGCATACAGTTTTTAAAGACCTTGTTTTTGATGTATAATTCGATGGGTTTTGAAACAACTTTTTTTTTTGGATGAAAAAGTGTAAAGGCTGCCTTTGCACTTTTTAGAATTTTGCAGAAGTACAGTAATTGCACTTTGGATGCAAATATTTCGAGAACCAGGGGTGGTAAAAAAAATTTGTTTACAGTTTTAGAAAGGTCTCAGAAAAATAATAAATAATTTTGAAATTTTCAATTTTTTACGAGCCTCTATGTCAGAAAAATCGCCACCCAAACAATTTTTTTGGTCGATTTTTGAAATAAAACTTCAAACGCAAATATCTCGAGAACTAGGGCACATAGAAAAATTTTGGTCATTTTTGTGCATACAGTTTTTAAAGACCTTTTTTTTGATGTATAATTCGATGGGTTTTGAAACAACTTTTTTTTTTTATGAAAAAGTGTAAAGGCTATAGCCTTTGCACTTTTTAGAATTTTGCATAAGTACAGTAATTGCACTTTGGATGCAAATATTTCGAGAACCAGGGGTGGAAAAAAAAATTTGTTTACAGTTTTAGAAAGGTCTCAGAAAAATAATAAATAATTTTGAAATTTTCAATTTTTTACGAGTCTCTATGTCAGAAAAATCGCCACCCAAACAATTTTTTGGGTCGATTTTGAAATAAAACTTCAAAAGCAAATATCTCGAGAACTTGGGCACATAGAAAAATTTTGGTTAGTTTTGTGCATACAGTTTTTAAAGACCTTTTTTTGATGTATAATTCGATGGGTTTTGAAACAACTTTTTTTTTTGATGAAAAAGTGTAAGCCTTTGCACTTTTTAGAATTTTGCAGAAGTACAGTAATTGCACTTTGGATGCAAATATTTCGAGAACCAGGGGTGGTAAAAAAAAATTGTTTACAGTTTTAGAAAGGTCTCAGAAAAATAATAAATAATTTTGAAATTTTCAATTTTTTACGAGTCTCTATGTCAGAAAAATCGCCACCCAAACAATTTTTTTGGTCGATTTTTGAAATAAAACTTCAAACGCAAATATCTCGAGAACTAGGGCACATAGAAAAATTTTGGTCATTTTTGTGCATACAGTTTTTAAAGACCTTTTTTTTGATGTATAATTCGATGGGTTTTGAAACAACTTTTTTTTTTGGATGAAAAAGTGTAAAGGCTATAGCCTTTGCACTTTTTAGAATTTTGCAGAAGTACAGTAATTGCACTTTGGATGCAAATATTTCGAGAACCAGGGGTGGTAAAAAAAATTTGTTTACAGTTTTAGAAAGGTCTCAGAAAAATAATAAATAATTTTGAAATTTTCAATTTTTTACGAGTCTCTATGTCAGAAAAATCGCCACCGAAACAATTTTGTTGGTCGATTTTTGAAATAAAACTTCAAACGCAAATATCTCGAGAACTAGGGCACATAGAAAAATTTTGGTCATTTTTGTGCATACAGTTTTTAAAGACCTTTTTTTTTGATGTATAATTCGATGGGTTTTGAAACAACTTTTTTTTTTGGATGAAAAAGTGTAAAGGCTATAGCCTTTGCACTTTTTAGAATTTTGCAGAAGTACAGTAATTGCACTTTGGATGCAAATAGTTCGAGAACCAGGGGTGGTAAAAAAAATTTGTTTACAGTTTTAGAAAGGTCTCAGAAAAATAATAAATAATTTTGAAATTTTCAATTTTTTACGAGTCTCTATGTCAGAAAAATCGCCACCCAAACAATTTTTTTGGTCGATTTTTGAAATAAACCTTCAAACGCAAATATCTCGAGAACTAGGGCACATAGAAAAATTTTGGTCATTTTTGTGCATACAGTTTTTAAAGACCTTTTTTTTGATGTATAATTCGATGGGTTTTGAAACAACTTTTTTTTTTGGATGAAAAAGTGTAAAGGCTATATATATATTATAGCCTTTGCACTTTTTAGAATTTTGCAGAAGTACAGTAATTGCACTTTGGATGCAAATAGTTCGAGAACCAGGGGTGGTAAAAAAAATTTGTTTACAGTTTTAGAAAGGTCTCAGAAAAATAATAAATAATTTTGAAATTTTCAATTTTTTACGAGTCTCTATGTCAGAAAAATCGCCACCGAAACAATTTTGTTGGTCGATTTTTGAAATAAAACTTCAAACGCAAATATCTCGAGAACTAGGGCACATAGAAAAATTTTGGTCATTTTTGTGCATACAGTTTTTAAAGACCTTTTTTTTGATGTATAATTCGATGGGTTTTGAAACAACTTTTTTTTTGGATGAAAAAGTGTAAAGGCTGCCTTTGCACTTTTTAGAATTTTGCAGAAGTACAGTAATTGCACTTTGGATGCAAATATTTCGAGAACCAGGGGTGGTAAAAAAAAATTGTTTACAGTTTTAGAAAGGTCTCAGAAAAATAATAAATAATTTTGAAATTTTCAGTTTTTTACGAGTCTCTTTGTCAGAAAAATCGCCACCCAAACAATTTTTTTGGTCGATTTTTGAAATAAACCTTCAAACGCAAATATCTCGAGAACTAGGGCACATAGAAAAATTTTGGTCATTTTTGTGCATACAGTTTTTAAAGACCTTTTTTTTGATGTATAATTCGATGGGTTTTGAAACAACTTTTTTTTTTGGATGAAAAAGTGTAAAGGCTATATATTATAGCCTTTGCACTTTTTAGAATTTTGCAGAAGTACAGTAATTGCACTTTGGATGCAAATATTTCGAGAACCAGGGGTGGTAAAAAAAATTTGTTTACAGTTTTAGAAAGGTCTCAGAAAAATAATAAATAATTTTGAAATTTTCAATTTTTTACGAGTCTCTATGTCAGAAAAATCGCCACCGAAACAATTTTGTTGGTCGATTTTTGAAATAAAACTTCAAACGCAAATATCTCGAGAACTAGGGCACATAGAAAAATTTTGGTCATTTTTGTGCATACAGTTTTTAAAGACCTTTTTTTTGATGTATAATTCGATGGGTTTTGAAACAACTTTTTTTTTTGGATGAAAAAGTGTAAAGGCTATATATTATAGCCTTTGCACTTTTTAGAATTTTGCAGAAGTACAGTAATTGCACTTTGGATGCAAATATTTCGAGAACCAGGGGTGGTAAAAAAAAATTGTTTACAGTTTTAGAAAGGTCTCAGAAAAATAATAAATAATTTTGAAATTTTCAATTTTTACGAGTCTCTATGTCAGAAAAATCGCCACCCAAACAATTTTTTTGGTCGATTTTTGAAATAAAACTTCAAACGCAAATATCTCGAGAACTAGGGAACATAGAAAAGTTTTGGTCATTTTTGTGCATACAGTTTTTAAAGACCTTTTTTTTGATGTATAATTCGACCTTTGCACTTTTTAGAATTTTGCAGAAGTACAGTAATTGCACTTTGGATGCAAATATTTCGAGAACCAGGGGTGGTAAAAAAAATTTGTTTACAGTTTTAGAAAGGTCTCACAAAAATAATAAATAATTTTGAAATTTTCAATTTTTTACGAGTCTCTATGTCAGAAAAATCGCCACCCAAACAATTTTTTTGGTCGATTTTTGAAATAAAACTTCAAACGCAAATATCTCGAGAACTAGGGCACATAGAAAAATTTTGGTCATTTTTGTGCATACAGTTTTTAAAGACCTTTTTTTTGATGTATAATTCGACCTTTGCACTTTTTAGAATTTTGCAGAAGTACAGTAATTGCACTTTGGATGCAAATATTTCGAGAACCAGGGGTGGTAAAAAAAATTTGTTTACAGTTTTAGAAAGGTCTCACAAAAATAATAAATAATTTTGAAATTTTCAATTTTTTACGAGTCTCTATGTCAGAAAAATCGCCACCCAAACAATTTTTTTGGTCGATTTTTGAAATAAAACTTCAAACGCAAATATCTCGAGAACTAGGGCACATAGGAAAATTTTGGTCATTTTTGTGCATACAGTTTTTAAAGACCTTTTATTTGATGTATAATTCGATGGGTTTTGAAACAACTTTTTTTTTGGATGAAAAAGTGTAAAGGCTATATATAGCTTTTGCACTTTTTAGAATTTTGCAGAAGTACAGTAATTGCACTTTGGATGCAAATATTTCGAGAACCAGGGGTGGTAAAAAAAATTTGTTTACAGTTTTAGAAAGGTCTCAGAAAAATAATAAATAATTTTGAAATTTTCAATTTTTTACGAGTCTCTATGTCAGAAAAATCGCCACCCAAACAATTTTTTTGGTCGATTTTTGAAATAAAACTTCAAACGCAAATATCTCGAGAACTAGGGCACATAGAAAAATTTTGGTCATTTTTGTGCATACAGTTTTTAAAGACCTTTTTTTTGATGTATAATTCGATGGGTTTTGAAACAACTTTTTTTTTTGGATGAAAAAGTGTAAAGGCTATATATTATAGCCTTTGCACTTTTTAGAATTTTGCAGAAGTACAGTAATTGCACTTTGGATGCAAATAGTTCGAGAACCAGGGGTGGTAAAAAAAATTTGTTTACAGTTTTAGAAAGGTCTCAGAAAAATAATAAATAATTTTGAAATTTTCAATTTTTTACGAGTCTCTATGTCAGAAAAATCGCCACCGAAACAATTTTGTTGGTCGATTTTTGAAATAAAACTTCAAACGCAAATATCTCGAGAACTAGGGCACATAGAAAAATTTTGGTCATTTTTGTGCATACAGTTTTTAAAGACCTTTTTTTTGATGTATAATTCGATGGGTTTTGAAACAACTTTTTTTTTTGGATGAAAAAGTGTAAAGGCTGCCTTTGCACTTTTTAGAATTTTGCAGAAGTACAGTAATTGCACTTTGGATGCAAATATTTCGAGAACCAGGGGTGGTAAAAAAAATTTGTTTACAGTTTTAGAAAGGTCTCAGAAAAATAATAAATAATTTTGAAATTTTCAATTTTTTACGAGTCTCTATGTCAGAAAAATCGCCACCGAAACAATTTTGTTGGTCGATTTTTGAAATAAAACTTCAAACGCAAATATCTCGAGAACTAGGGCACATAGAAAAATTTTGGTCATTTTTGTGCATACAGTTTTTAAAGACCTTTTTTTTGATGTATAATTCGATGGGTTTTGAAACAACTTTTTTTTTTGGATGAAAAAGTGTAAAGGCTATATATTATAGCCTTTGCACTTTTTAGAATTTTGGAGAAGTACAGTAATTGCACTTTGGATGCAAATAGTTCGAGAACCAGGGGTGGTAAAAAAAATTTGTTTACAGTTTTAGAAAGGTCTCAGAAAAATAATAAATAATTTTGAAATTTTCAATTTTTTACGAGTCTCTATGTCAGAAAAATCGCCACCGAAACAATTTTGTTGGTCGATTTTTGAAATAAAACTTCAAACGCAAATATCTCGAGAACTAGGGCACATAGAAAAATTTTGGTCATTTTTGTGCATACAGTTTTTAAAGACCTTTTTTTTGATGTATAATTCGATGGGTTTTGAAACAACTTTTTTTTTTGGATGAAAAAGTGTAAAGGCTGCCTTTGCACTTTTTAGAATTTTGCAGAAGTACAGTAATTGCACTTTGGATGCAAATATTTCGAGAACCAGGGGTGGTAAAAAAAATTTGTTTACAGTTTTAGAAAGGTCTCAGAAAAATAATAAATAATTTTGAAATTTTCAATTTTTTACGAGTCTCTATGTCAGAAAAATCGCCACCGAAACAATTTTGTTGGTCGATTTTTGAAATAAAACTTCAAACGCAAATATCTCGAGAACTAGGGCACATAGAAAAATTTTGGTCATTTTTGTGCATACAGTTTTTAAAGACCTTTTTTTTGATGTATAATTCGATGGGTTTTGAAACAACTTTTTTTTTTGGATGAAAAAGTGTAAAGGCTATATATTATAGCCTTTGCACTTTTTAGAATTTTGCAGAAGTACAGTAATTGCACTTTGGATGCAAATAGTTCGAGAACCAGGGGTGGTAAAAAAAATTTGTTTACAGTTTTAGAAAGGTCTCAGAAAAATAATAAATAATTTTGAAATTTTCAATTTTTTACGAGTCTCTATGTCAGAAAAATCGCCACCGAAACAATTTTGTTGGTCGATTTTTGAAATAAAACTTCAAACGCAAATATCTCGAGAACTAGGGCACATAGAAAAATTTTGGTCATTTTTGTGCATACAGTTTTTAAAGACCTTTTATTTGATGTATAATTCGATGGGTTTTGAAACAACTTTTTTTTTGGATGAAAAAGTGTAAAGGCTATAGCCTTTGCACTTTTTAGAATTTTGCAGAAGTACAGTAATTGCACTTTGGATGCAAATATTTCGAGAACCAGGGGTGGTAAAAAAAATTTGTTTACAGTTTTAGAAAGGTCTCAGAAAAATAATAAATAATTTTGAAATTTTCAATTTTTTACGAGTCTCTATGTCAGAAAAATCGCCACCCAAACAATTTTTTTGGTCGATTTTTGAAATAAAACTTCAAACGCAAATATCTCGAGAACTAGGGCACATAGAAAAATTTTGGTCATTTTTGTGCATACAGTTTTTAAAGACCTTTTTTTTGATGTATAATTCGATGGGTTTTGAAACAACTTTTTTTTTTGGATGAAAAAGTGTAAAGGCTGCCTTTGCACTTTTTAGAATTTTGCAGAAGTACAGTAATTGCACTTTGGATGCAAATATTTCGAGAACCAGGGGTGGAAAAAAAAATTTGTTTACAGTTTTAGAAAGGTCTCAGAAAAATAATAAATAATTTTGAAATTTTCAATTTTTTACGAGTCTCTATGTCAGAAAAATCGCCACCCAAACAATTTTTTGGGTCGATTTTGAAATAAAACTTCAAAAGCAAATATCTCGAGAACTTGGGCACATAGAAAAATTTTGGTTAGTTTTGTGCATACAGTTTTTAAAGACCTTTTTTTGATGTATAATTCGATGGGTTTTGAAACAACTTTTTTTTTTGATGAAAAAGTGTAAGCCTTTGCACTTTTTAGAATTTTGCAGAAGTACAGTAATTGCACTTTGGATGCAAATATTTCGAGAACCAGGGGTGGTAAAAAAAATTTGTTTACAGTTTTAGAAAGGTCTTAGAAAAATAATAAATAATTTTGAAATTTTCAATTTTTTACGAGTCTCTATGTCAGAAAAATCGCCACCCAAACAATTTTTTTGGTCGATTTTTGAAATAAAACTTCAAACGCAAATATCTCGAGAACTAGGGCACATAGAAAAATTTTGGTCATTTTTGTGCATACAGTTTTTAAAGACCTTTTTTTTGATGTATAATTCGATGGGTTTTGAAACAACTTTTTTTTTTGGATGAAAAAGTGTAAAGGCTATACCTTTGCACTTTTTAGAATTTTGCAGAAGTACAGTAATTGCACTTTGGATGCAAATATTTCGAGAACCAGGGGTGGTAAAAAAAATTTGTTTACAGTTTTAGAAAGGTCTCAGAAAAATAATAAATAATTTTGAAATTTTCAATTTTTTACGAGTCTCTATGTCAGAAAAATCGCCACCCAAACAATTTTTTGGGTCGATTTTGAAATAAAACTTCAAAAGCAAATATCTCGAGAACTTGGGCACATAGAAAAATTTTGGTCATTTTTGTGCATACAGTTTTTAAAGACCTTTTTTTTGATGTATAATTCGATGGGTTTTGAAACAACTTTTTTTTTTGGATGAAAAAGTGTAAAGGCTATACCTTTGCACTTTTTAGAATTTTGCAGAAGTACAGTAATTGCACTTTGGATGCAAATATTTCGAGAACCAGGGGTGGTAAAAAAAATTTGTTTACAGTTTTAGAAAGGTCTCACAAAAATAATAAATAATTTTGAAATTTTCAATTTTTTACGAGTCTCTATGTCAGAAAAATCGCCACCCAAACAATTTTTTTGGTCGATTTTTGAAATAAAACTTCAAACGCAAATATCTCGAGAACTAGGGCACATAGAAAAATTTTGGTCATTTTTGTGCATACAGTTTTTAAAGACCTTTTTTTTGATGCATAATTCGATGGGTTTTGAAACAACTTTTTTTTTTGATGAAAAAGTGTAAGCCTTTGCACTTTTTAGAATTTTGCAGAAGTACAGTAATTGCACTTTGGATGCAAATATTTCGAGAACCAGGGGTGGTAAAAAAAATTTGTTTACAGTTTTAGAAAGGTCTCAGAAAAATAATAAATAATTTTGAAATTTTCAATTTTTTACGAGTCTCTATGTCAGAAAAATCGCCACCCAAACAATTTTTTGGGTCGATTTTGAAATAAAACTTCAAAAGCAAATATCTCGAGAACTTGGGCACATAGAAAAATTTTGGTCATTTTTGTGCATACAGTTTTTAAAGACCTTTTTTTTATGTATAATTCGATGGGTTTTGAAACAACTTTTTTTTTGATGAAAAAGTGTAAAGGCTATACCTTTGCACTTTTTAGAATTTTGCAGAAGTACAGTAATTGCACTTTGGATGCAAATATTTCGAGAACCAGGGGTGGTAAAAAAAATTTGTTTACAGTTTTAGAAAGGTCTCAGAAAAATAATAAATAATTTTGAAATTTTCAATTTTTTACGAGTCTCTATGTCAGAAAAATCGCCACCCAAACATTTTTTTTGGTCGATTTTTGAAATAAAACTTCAAACGCAAATATCTCGAGAACTAGGGCACATAGAAAAATTGGGTTTTGAAACAACTTTTTTTTTTGGATGAAAAAGTGTAAAGGCTATAGCCTTTGCACTTTTTAGAATTTTGCAGAAGTACAGTAATTGCACTTTGGATGCAAATATTTCGAGAACCAGGGGTGGTAAAAAAAATTTGTTTACAGTTTTAGAAAGGTCTCAGAAAAATAATAAATAATTTTGAAATTTTCAATTTTTTACGAGTCTCTATGTCAGAAAAATCGCCACCCAAACAATTTTTTGGGTCGATTTTGAAATAAAACTTCAAAAGCAAATATCTCGAGAACTTGGGCACATAGAAAAATTTTGGTCATTTTTGTGCATACAGTTTTTAAAGACCTTTTTTTTTATGTATAATTCGATGGGTTTTGAAACAACTTTTTTTTTGATGAAAAAGTGTAAAGGCTATACCTTTGCACTTTTTAGAATTTTGCAGAAGTACAGTAATTGCACTTTGGATGCAAATATTTCGAGAACCAGGGGTGGTAAAAAAAATTTGTTTACAGTTTTAGAAAGGTCTCAGAAAAATAATAAATAATTTTGAAATTTTCAATTTTTTACGAGTCTCTATGTCAGAAAAATCGCCACCCAAACAATTTTTTTGGTCGATTTTTGAAATAAAACTTCAAACGCAAATATCTCGAGAACTAGGGCACATAGAAAAATTTTGGTCATTTTTGTGCATACAGTTTTTAAAGACCTTTTTTTTGATGTATAATTCGATGGGTTTTGAAACAACTTTTTTTTTTTGATGAAAAAGTGTAAAGGCTATACCTTTGCACTTTTTAGAATTTTGCAGAAGTACAGTAATTGCACTTTGGATGCAAATATTTCGAGAACCAGGGGTGGTAAAAAAAATTTGTTTACAGTTTTAGAAAGGTCTCAGAAAAATAATAAATAATTTTGAAATTTTCAATTTTTTACGAGTCTCTATGTCAGAAAAATCGCCACCCAAACAATTTTTTTGGTCGATTTTTGAAATAAAACTTCAAACGCAAATATCTCGAGAACTAGGGCACATAGGAAAATTTTGGTCATTTTTGTGCATACAGTTTTTAAAGACCTTTTATTTGATGTATAATTCGATGGGTTTTGAAACAACTTTTTTTTTGGATGAAAAAGTGTAAAGGCTATAGCCTTTGCACTTTTTAGAATTTTGCAGAAGTACAGTAATGGCACTTTGGATGCAAATATTTCGAGAACCAGGGGTGGTAAAAAAAATTTGTTTACAGTTTTAGAAAGGTCTCACAAAAATAATAAATAATTTTGAAATTTTCAATTTTTTACAAGTCTCTATGTCAGAAAAATCGCCACCCAAACAATTTTTTTGGTCGATTTTTGAAATAAAACTTCAAACGCAAATATCTCGAGAACTAGGGCACATAGGAAAATTTTGGTCATTTTTGTGCATACAGTTTTTAAAGACCTTTTATTTGATGTATAATTCGATGGGTTTTGAAACAACTTTTTTTTTGGATGAAAAAGTGTAAAGGCTATAGCCTTTGCACTTTTTAGAATTTTGCAGAAGTACAGTAATTGCACTTTGGATGCAAATATTTCGAGAACCAGGGGTGGTAAAAAAAATTTGTTTACAGTTTTAGAAAGGTCTCAGAAAAATAATAAATAATTTTGAAATTTTCAATTTTTACGAGTCTCTATGTCAGAAAAATCGCCACCCAAACAATTTTTTTGGTCGATTTTTGAAATAAAACTTCAAACGCAAATATCTCGAGAACTAGGGAACATAGAAAAATTTTGGTCATTTTTGTGCATACAGTTTTTAAAGACCTTTTTTTTGATGTATAATTCGACCTTTGCACTTTTTAGAATTTTGCAGAAGTACAGTAATTGCACTTTGGATGCAAATATTTCGAGAACCAGGGGTGGTAAAAAAAATTTGTTTACAGTTTTAGAAAGGTCTCAGAAAAATAATAAATAATTTTGAAATTTTCAATTTTTTACGAGTCTCAATGTCAGAAAAATCGCCACCCAAACAATTTTTTTGGTCGATTTTTGAAATAAAACTTCAAACGCAAATATCTCGAGAACTAGGGCACATAGAAAAATTTTGGTCATTTTTGTGCATACAGTTTTTAAAGACCTTTTTTTTTATGTATAATTCGACCTTTGCACTTTTTAGAATTTTGCAGAAGTACAGTAATTGCACTTTGGATGCAAATATTTCGAGAACCAGGGGTGGTAAAAAAAATTTGTTTACAGTTTTAGAAAGGTCTCACAAAAATAATAAATAATTTTGAAATTTTCAATTTTTTACGAGTCTCTATGTCAGAAAAATCGCCACCCAAACAATTTTTTTGGTCGATTTTTGAAATAAAACTTCAAACGCAAATATCTCGAGAACTAGGGCACATAGGAAAATTTTGGTCATTTTTGTGCATACAGTTTTTAAAGACCTTTTATTTGATGTTTAATTCGATGGGTTTTGAAACAACTTTTTTTTTGGATGAAAAAGTGCAAAGGATATATATATCCTTTGCACTTTTTAGAATTTTGCAGAAGTACAGTAATTGCACTTTGGATGCAAATATTTCGAGAACCAGGGGTGGTAAAAAAAATTTGTTTACAGTTTTAGAAAGGTCTCAGAAAAATAATAAATAATTTTGAAATTTTCAATTTTTTACGAGTCTCTATGTCAGAAAAATCGCCACCCAAACAATTTTTTTGGTCGATTTTTGAAATAAAACTTCAAACGCAAATATCTCGAGAACTAGGGCACATAGAAAAATTTTGGTCATTTTTGTGCATACAGTTTTTAAAGACCTTTTTTTTGATGTATAATTCGATGGGTTTTGAAACAACTTTTTTTTTTGGATGAAAAAGTGTAAAGGCTATAGCCTTTGCACTTTTTAGAATTTTGCAGAAGTACAGTAATTGCACTTTGGATGCAAATATTTCGAGAACCAGGGGTGGTAAAAAAAATTTGTTTACAGTTTTAGAAAGGTCTCAGAAAAATAATAAATAATTTTGAAATTTTCAATTTTTACGAGTCTCTATGTCAGAAAAATCGCCACCCAAACAATTTTTTTGGTCGATTTTTGAAATAAAACTTCAAACGCAAATATCTCGAGAACTAGGGAACATAGAAAAGTTTTGGTCATTTTTGTGCATACAGTTTTTAAAGACCTTTTTTTTGATGTATAATTCGACCTTTGCACTTTTTAGAATTTTGCAGAAGTACAGTAATTGCACTTTGGATGCAAATATTTCGAGAACCAGGGGTGGTAAAAAAAATTTGTTTACAGTTTTAGAAAGGTCTCAGAAAAATAATAAATAATTTAGAAATTTTCAATTTTTTACGAGTCTCTATGTCAGAAAAATCGCCACCCAAACAATTTTTTTGGTCGATTTTTGAAATAAAACTTCAAACGCAAATATCTCGAGAACTAGGGCACATAGAAAAATTTTGGTCATTTTTGTGCATACAGTTTTTAAAGACCTTTTTTTTGATGTATAATTCGACCTTTGCACTTTTTAGAATTTTGCAGAAGTACAGTAATTGCACTTTGGATGCAAATATTTCGAGAACCAGGGGTGGTAAAAAAAATTTGTTTACAGTTTTAGAAAGGTCTCACAAAAATAATAAATAATTTTGAAATTTTCAATTTTTTACGAGTCTCTATGTCAGAAAAATCGCCACCCAAACAATTTTTTTGGTCGATTTTTGAAATAAAACTTCAAACGCAAATATCTCGAGAACTAGGGAACATAGAAAAGTTTTGGTCATTTTTGTGCATACAGTTTTTAAAGACCTTTTTTTTGATGTATAATTCGACCTTTGCACTTTTTAGAATTTTGCAGAAGTACAGTAATTGCACTTTGGATGCAAATATTTCGAGAACCAGGGGTGGTAAAAAAAATTTGTTTACAGTTTTAGAAAGGTCTCAGAAAAATAATAAATAATTTTGAAATTTTCAATTTTTTACGAGTCTCAATGTCAGAAAAATCGCCACCCAAACAATTTGTTTGGTCGATTTTTGAAATAAAACTTCAAACGCAAATATCTCGAGAACTAGGGCACATAGAAAAATTTTGGTCATTTTTGTGCATACAGTTTTTAAAGACCTTTTTTTTTATGTATAATTCGACCTTTGCACTTTTTAGAATTTTGCAGAAGTACAGTAATTGCACTTTGGATGCAAATATTTCGAGAACCAGGGGTGGTAAAAAAAATTTGTTTACAGTTTTAGAAAGGTCTCACAAAAATAATAAATAATTTTGAAATTTTCAATTTTTTACGAGTCTCTATGTCAGAAAAATCGCCACCCAAACAATTTTTTTGGTCGATTTTTGAAATAAAACTTCAAACGCAAATATCTCGAGAACTAGGGCACATAGGAAAATTTTGGTCATTTTTGTGCATACAGTTTTTAAAGACCTTTTATTTGATGTTTAATTCGATGGGTTTTGAAACAACTTTTTTTTTGGATGAAAAAGTGTAAAGGATATATATATCCTTTGCACTTTTTAGAATTTTGCAGAAGTACAGTAATTGCACTTTGGATGCAAATATTTCGAGAACCAGGGGTGGTAAAAAAAATTTGTTTACAGTTTTAGAAAGGTCTCAGAAAAATAATAAATAATTTTGAAATTTTCAATTTTTTACGAGTCTCTATGTCAGAAAAATCGCCACCCAAACAATTTTTTTGGTCGATTTTTGAAATAAAACTTCAAACGCAAATATCTCGAGAACTAGGGCACATAGAAAAATTTTGGTCATTTTTGTGCATACAGTTTTTAAAGACCTTTTTTTTGATGTATAATTCGATGGGTTTTGAAACAACTTTTTTTTTTGGATGAAAAAGTGTAAAGGCTATAGCCTTTGCACTTTTTAGAATTTTGCAGAAGTACAGTAATTGCACTTTGGATGCAAATATTTCGAGAACCAGGGGTGGTAAAAAAAATTTGTTTACAGTTTTAGAAAGGTCTCAGAAAAATAATAAATAATTTTGAAATTTTCAATTTTTACGAGTCTCTATGTCAGAAAAATCGCCACCCAAACAATTTTTTTGGTCGATTTTTGAAATAAAACTTCAAACGCAAATATCTCGAGAACTAGGGAACATAGAAAAGTTTTGGTCATTTTTGTGCATACAGTTTTTAAAGACCTTTTTTTTGATGTATAATTCGACCTTTGCACTTTTTAGAATTTTGCAGAAGTACAGTAATTGCACTTTGGATGCAAATATTTCGAGAACCAGGGGTGGTAAAAAAAATTTGTTTACAGTTTTAGAAAGGTCTCAGAAAAATAATAAATAATTTTGAAATTTTCAATTTTTTACGAGTCTCTATGTCAGAAAAATCGCCACCCAAACAATTTTTTTGGTCGATTTTTGAAATAAAACTTCAAACGCAAATATCTCGAGAACTAGGGAACATAGAAAAGTTTTGGTCATTTTTGTGCATACAGTTTTTAAAGACCTTTTTTTTGTAGCCTTTGCACTTTTTAGAATTTTGCAGAAGTACAGTAATTGCACTTTGGATGCAAATATTTCGAGAACCAGGGGTGGTAAAAAAAATTTGTTTACAGTTTTAGAAAGGTCTCAGAAAAATAATAAATAATTTTGAAATTTTCAATTTTTTACGAGTCTCTATGTCAGAAAAATCGCCACCCAAACAATTTTTTTGGTCGATTTTTGAAATAAAACTTCAAACGCAAATATCTCGAGAACTAGGGCACATAGAAAAATTTTGGTCATTTTTGTGCATACAGTTTTTAAAGACCTTTTTTTTGATGTATAATTCGATGGGTTTTGAAACAACTTTTTTTTTTGGATGAAAAAGTGTAAAGGCTATAGCCTTTGCACTTTTTAGAATTTTGCAGAAGTACAGTAATTGCACTTTGGATGCAAATATTTCGAGAACCAGGGGTGGTAAAAAAAATTTGTTTACAGTTTTAGAAAGGTCTCAGAAAAATAATAAATAATTTTGAAATTTTCAATTTTTACGAGTCTCTATTTCAGAAAAATCGCCACCCAAACAATTTTTTTGGTCGATTTTTGAAATAAAACTTCAAACGCAAATATCTCGAGAACTAGGGAACATAGAAAAGTTTTGGTCATTTTTGTGCATACAGTTTTTAAAGACCTTTTTTTTGATGTATAATTCGACCTTTGCACTTTTTAGAATTTTGCAGAAGTACAGTAATTGCACTTTGGATGCAAATATTTCGAGAACCAGGGGTGGTAAAAAAAATTTGTTTACAGTTTTAGAAAGGTCTCAGAAAAATAATAAATAATTTTGAAATTTTCAATTTTTTACGAGTCTCTATGTCAGAAAAATCGCCACCCAAACAATTTTTTTGGTCGATTTTTGAAATAAAACTTCAAACGCAAATATCTCGAGAACTAGGGCACATAGGAAAATTTTGGTCATTTTTGTGCATACAGTTTTTAAAGACCTTTTATTTGATGTATAATTCGATGGGTTTTGAAACAACTTTTTTTTTGGATGAAAAAGTGTAAAGGCTATAGCCTTTGCACTTTTTAGAATTTTGCAGAAGTACAGTAATTGCACTTTGGATGCAAATATTTCGAGAACCAGGGGTGGTAAAAAAAATTTGTTTACAGTTTTAGAAAGGTCTCAGAAAAATAATAAATAATTTTGAAATTTTCAATTTTTTACGAGTCTCTATGTCAGAAAAATCGCCACCCAAACAATTTTTTTGGTCGATTTTTGAAATAAAACTTCAAACGCAAATATCTCGAGAACTAGGGCACATAGAAAAATTTTGGTCATTTTTGTGCATACAGTTTTTAAAGACCTTTTTTTTGATGTATAATTCGATGGGTTTTGAAACAACTTTTTTTTTTGGATGAAAAAGTGTAAAGGCTGCCTTTGCACTTTTTAGAATTTTGCAGAAGTACAGTAATTGCACTTTGGATGCAAATATTTCGAGAACCAGGGATGGTAAAAAAAATTTGTTTACAGTTTTAGAAAGGTCTCAGAAAAATAATAAATAATTTTGAAATTTTCAATTTTTACGAGTCTCTATGTCAGAAAAATCGCCACCCAAACAATTTTTTTGGTCGATTTTTGAAATAAAACTTCAAACGCAAATATCTCGAGAACTAGGGCACATAGAAAAATTTTGGTCATTTTTGTGCATACAGTTTTTAAAGACCTTTTTTTTGATGTATAATTCGATGGGTTTTGAAACAACTTTTTTTTTTTGATGAAAAAGTGTAAAGGCTGCCTTTGCACTTTTTAGAATTTTGCAGAAGTACAGTAATTGCACTTTGGATGCAAATATTTCGAGAACCAGGGGTGGTAAAAAAAATTTGTTTACAGTTTTAGAAAGGTCTCAGAAAAATAATAAATAATTTTGAAATTTTCAATTTTTTACGAGTCTCTATGTCAGAAAAATCGCCACCCAAACAATTTTTTTGGTCGATTTTTGAAATAAAACTTCAAAAGCAAATATCTCGAGAACTTGGGCACATAGAAAAATTTTGGTCATTTTTGTGCATACAGTTTTTAAAGACCTTTTTTTTGATGTATAATTCGATGGGTTTTGAAACAACTTTTTTTTTTGGATGAAAAAGTGTAAAGGCTGCCTTTGCACTTTTTAGAATTTTGCAGAAGTACAGTAATTGCACTTTGGATGCAAACATTTCGAGAACCAGGGGTGGTAAAAAAAATTTGTCTACAGTTTTAGAAAGGTGTCAGAAAAATAATAAATAATTTTGAAATTTTCAATT
The DNA here is from genome assembly GCA_929447395.1 of Epistrophe grossulariae. Classification (NCBI taxonomy): domain Eukaryota; kingdom Metazoa; phylum Arthropoda; class Insecta; order Diptera; family Syrphidae; genus Epistrophe; species Epistrophe grossulariae. The sequence goes on along the minus strand of OV839567.1, from coordinate 42,181,873 downwards.
TTTTACGAGTCTCTATGTCAGAAAAATCGCCACCCAAACAATTTTTTGGGTCGATTTTGAAATAAAACTTCAAAAGCAAATATCTCGAGAACTTGGGCACATAGAAAAATGTTGGTCATTTTTGTGCATACAGTTTTTAAAGACCTTTTTTTTGATGTATAATTCGATGGGTTTTGAAACAACTTTTTTTTTGGATGAAAAAGTGTAAAGGCTATATATAGCCTTTGCACTTTTTAGAATTTTGCAGAAGTACAGTAATTGCACTTTGGATGCAAATATTTCGAGAACCAGGGGTGGTAAAAAAAATTTGTTTACAGTTTTAGAAAGGTCTCAGAAAATAATAAATAATTTTGAAATTTTCAATTTTTTACGAGTCTCTATGTCAGAAAAATCGCCACCCAAACAATTTTTTTGGTCGATTTTTGAAATAAAACTTCAAAAGCAAATATCTCGAGAACTTGGGCACATAGAAAAATTTTGGTCATTTTTGTGCATACAGTTTTTAAAGACCTTTTTTTTGATGTATAATTCGATGGGTTTTGAAACAACTTTTTTTTTTGGATGAAAAAGTGTAAAGGCTGCCTTTGCACTTTTTAGAATTTTGCAGAAGTACAGTAATTGCACTTTGGATGCACATATTTCGAGAACCAGGGGTGGTAAAAAAAATTTGTTTACAGTTTTAGAAAGGTCTCAGAAAAATAATAAATAATTTTTTTTGATGTATAATTCGATGGGTTTTGAAACAACTTTTTTTTTTGGATGAAAAAGTGTAAAGGCTATAGCCTTTGCACTTTTTAGAATTTTGCAGAAGTACAGTAATTGCACTTTGGATGCAAATATTTCGAGAACCAGGGGTGGTAAAAAAAATTTGTTTACAGTTTTAGAAAGGTCTCAGAAAAATAATAAATAATTTTGAAATTTTCAATTTTTTACGAGTCTCTATGTCAGAAAAATCGCCACCCAAACAATTTTTTGGTCGATTTTTGAAATAAAACTTCAAACGCAAATATCTCGAGAACTAGGGCACATAGAAAAATTTTGGTCATTTTTGTGCATACAGTTTTTAAAGACCTTTTTTTTGATGTATAATTCGATGGGTTTTGAAACAACTTTTTTTTTGGATGAAAAAGTGTAAAGGCTATATATAGCCTTTGCACTTTTTAGAATTTTGCAGAAGTACAGTAATTGCACTTTGGATGCACATATTTCGAGAACCAGGGGTGGTAAAAAAAATTTGTTTACAGTTTTAGAAAGGTCTCAGAAAAATAATAAATAATTTTTTTTGATGTATAATTCGATGGGTTTTGAAACAACTTTTTTTTTTGGATGAAAAAGTGTAAAGGCTGCCTTTGCACTTTTTAGAATTTTGCAGAAGTACAGTAATTGCACTTTGGATGCAAACATTTCGAGAACCAGGGGTGGTAAAAAAAATTTGTTTACAGTTTTAGAAAGGTCTCAGAAAAATAATAAATAATTTTGAAATTTTCAATTTTTTACGAGTCTCTATGTCAGAAAAATCGCCACCCAAACAATTTTTTTGGTCGATTTTTGAAATAAAACTTCAAAAGCAAATATCTCGAGAACTTGGGCACATAGAAAAATTTTGGTCATTTTTGTGCATACAGTTTTTAAAGACCTTTTTTTTGATGTATAATTCGATGGGTTTTGAAACAACTTTTTTTTTGGATGAAAAAGTGTAAAGGCTGCCTTTGCACTTTTTAGAATTTTGCAGAAGTACAGTAATTGCACTTTGGATGCAAATATTTCGAGAACCAGGGGTGGTAAAAAAAATTTGTTTACAGTTTTAGAAAGGTCTCAGAAAAATAATAAATAATTTTGAAATTTTCAATTTTTTACGAGTCTCTATGTCAGAAAAATCGCCACCCAAACAATTTTTTGGTCGATTTTTGAAATAAAACTTCAAACGCAAATATCTCGAGAACTAGGGCACATAGAAAAATTTTGGTCATTTTTGTGCATACAGTTTTTAAAGACCTTTTTTTTGATGTATAATTCGATGGGTTTTGAAACAACTTTTTTTTTGGATGAAAAAGTGTAAAGGCTATATATAGCCTTTGCACTTTTTAGAATTTTGCAGAAGTACAGTAATTGCACTTTGGATGCACATATTTCGAGAACCAGGGGTGGTAAAAAAAATTTGTTTACAGTTTTAGAAAGGTCTCAGAAAAATAATAAATAATTTTGAAATCTTCAATTTTTTACGAGTCTCTATGTCAGAAAAATCGCCACCCAAACAATTTTTTTGGTCGATTTTTGAAATAAAACTTCAAACGCAAATATCTCGAGAACTTGGGCACATAGAAAAATTTTGGTTAGTTTTGTGCATACAGTTTTTAAAGACCTTTTTTTTTGATGTATAATTCGATGGGTTTTGAAACAACTTTTTTTTTGGATGAAAAAGTGTAAAGGCTATAGCCTTTGCACTTTTTAGAATTTTGCAGAAGTACAGTAATTGCACTTTGGATGCAAACATTTCGAGAACCAGGGGTGGTAAAAAAAATTTGTTTACAGTTTTAGAAAGGTCTCAGAAAAATAATAAATAATTTTGAAATTTTCAATTTTTTACGAGTCTCTATGTCAGAAAAATCGCCACCCAAACAATTTTTTTGGTCGATTTTTGAAATAAAACTTCAAACGCAAATATCTCGAGAACTTGGGCACATAGAAAAATTTTGGTTAGTTTTGTGCATACAGTTTTTAAAGACCTTTTTTTTTGATGTATAATTCGATGGGTTTTGAAACAACTTTTTTTTTTGGATGAAAAAGTGTAAAGGCTGCCTTTGCACTTTTTAGAATTTTGCAGAAGTACAGTAATTGCAGTTTGGATGCAAACATTTCGAGAACCAGGGGTGGTAAAAAAAATTTGTTTACAGTTTTAGAAAGGTCTCAGAAAAATAATAAATAATTTTGAAATTTTCAATTTTTTACGAGTCTCTATGTCAGAAAAATCGCCACCCAAACAATTTTTTTTGGTCGATTTTTGAAATAAAACTTCAAACGCAAATATCTCGAGAACTAGGGAACATAGAAAAGTTTTGGTCATTTTTGTGCATACAGTTTTTAAAGACCTTTTTGTTGATGTATAATTCGATGGGTTTTGAAACAACTTTTTTTTTTTGGATGAAAAAGTGTAAAGGCTGCCTTTGCACTTTTTAGAATTTTGCAGAAGTACAGTAATTGCACTTTGGATGCAAATATTTCGAGAACCAGGGGTGGTAAAAAAAATTTGTTTACAGTTTTAGAAAGGTCTCAGAAAAATAATAAATAATTTTGAAATTTTCAATTTTTACGAGTCTCTATGTCAGAAAAATCGCCACCCAAACAATTTTTTTGGTCGATTTTTGAAATAAAACTTCAAACGCAAATATCTCGAGAACTAGGGAACATAGAAAAGTTTTGGTCATTTTTGTGCATACAGTTTTTAAAGACCTTTTTGTTGATGTATAATTCGATGGGTTTTGAAACAACTTTTTTTTTTTGGATGAAAAAGTGTAAAGGCTGCCTTTGCACTTTTTAGAATTTTGCAGAAGTACAGTAATTGCACTTTGGATGCACATATTTCGAGAACCAGGGGTGGTAAAAAAAATTTGTTTACAGTTTTAGAAAGGTCTCAGAAAATAATAAATAATTTTGAAATTTTCAATTTTTTACGAGTCTCTATGTCAGAAAAATCGCCACCCAAACTATTTTTTTGGTCGATTTTTGAAATAAAACTTCAAAAGCAAATATCTCGAGAACTTGGGCACATAGAAAAATTTTGGTCATTTTTGTGCATACAGTTTTTAAAGACCTTTTTTTTGATGTATAATTCGATGGGTTTTGAAACAACTTTTTTTTTGGATGAAAAAGTGTAAAGGCTGCCTTTGCACTTTTTAGAATTTTGCAGAAGTACAGTAATTGCACTTTGGATGCAAACATTTCGAGAACCAGGGGTGGTAAAAAAAATTTGTTTACAGTTTTAGAAAGGTCTCAGAAAAATAATAAATAATTTTGAAATTTTCAATTTTTTACGAGTCTCTATGTCAGAAAAATCGCCACCCAAACAATTTTTTGGGTCGATCTTGAAATAAAACTTCAAAAGCAAATATCTCGAGAACTTGGGCACATAGAAAAATTTTGGTCATTTTTGTGCATACAGTTTTTAAAGACCTTTTTTTTGATGTATAATTCGATGGGTTTTGAAACAACTTTTTTTTTGGATGAAAAAGTGTAAAGGCTGCCTTTGCACTTTTTAGAATTTTGCAGAAGTACAGTAATTGCACTTTGGATGCAAACATTTCGAGAACCAGGGGTGGTAAAAAAAATTTGTTTACAGTTTTAGAAAGGTCTCAGAAAAATAATAAATAATTTTGAAATTTTCAATTTTTTACGAGTCTCTATGTCAGAAAAATCGCCACACAAACAATTTTTTGGGTCGATTTTGAAATAAAACTTCAAAAGCAAATATCTCGAGAACTTGGGCACATAGAAAAATTTTGGTCATTTTTGTGCATACAGTTTTTAAAGACCTTTTTTTTGATGTATAATTCGATGGGTTTTGAAACAACTTTTTTTTTTGGATGAAAAAGTGTAAAGGCTGCCTTTGCACTTTTTAGAATTTTGCAGAAGTACAGTAATTGCAGTTTGGATGCAAACATTTCGAGAACCAGGGGTGGTAAAAAAAATTTGTTTACAGTTTTAGAAAGGTCTCAGAAAAATAATAAATAATTTTGAAATTTTCAATTTTTTACGAGTCTCTATGTCAGAAAAATCGCCACCCAAACAATTTTTTTGGTCGATTTTTGAAATAAAACTTCAAAAGCAAATATCTCGAGAACTTGGGCACATAGAAAAATTTTGGTCATTTTTGTGCATACAGTTTTTAAAGACCTTTTTTTTGATGTATAATTCGATGGGTTTTGAAACAACTTTTTTTTTTGGATGAAAAAGTGTAAAGGCTGCCTTTGCACTTTTTAGAATTTTGCAGAAGTACAGTAATTGCAGTTTGGATGCAAACATTTCGAGAACCAGGGGTGGTAAAAAAAATTTGTTTACAGTTTTAGAAAGGTCTCAGAAAAATAATAAATAATTTTGAAATTTTCAATTTTTTACGAGTCTCTATGTCAGAAAAATCGCCACACAAACAATTTTTTGGGTCGATTTTGAAATAAAACTTCAAAAGCAAATATCTCGAGAACTTGGGCACATAGAAAAATTTTGGTCATTTTTGTGCATACAGTTTTTAAAGACCTTTTTGTTGATGTATAATTCGATGGGTTTTGAAACAACTTTTTTTTTTGGATGAAAAAGTGTAAAGGCTATAGCCTTTGCACTTTTTAGAATTTTGCAGAAGTACAGTAATTGCACTTTGGATGCAAATATTTCGAGAACCAGGGGTGGTAAAAAAAATTTGTTTACAGTTTTAGAAAGGTCTCAGAAAAATAATAAATAATTTTGAAATTTTCAATTTTTTACGAGTCTCTATGTCAGAAAAATCGCCACCCAAACAATTTTTTGGTCGATTTTTGAAATAAAACTTCAAACGCAAATATCTCGAGAACTAGGGCACATAGAAAAATTTTGGTCATTTTTGTGCATACAGTTTTTAAAGACCTTTTTTTTGATGTACAATTCGATGGGTTTTGAAACAACTTTTTTTTTGGATGAAAAAGTGTAAAGGCTATATATAGCCTTTGCACTTTTTAGAATTTTGCAGAAGTACAGTAATTGCACTTTGGATGCAAATATTTCGAAAACCAGGGGTGGTAATTTTGAAATTTTCAATTTTTTACGAGTCTCTATGTCAGAAAAATCGCCACACAAACAATTTTTTGGGTCGATTTTGAAATAAAACTTCAAAAGCAAATATCTCGAGAACTTGGGCACATAGAAAAATTTTGGTCATTTTTGTGCATACAGTTTTTAAAGACCTTTTTTTTTGATGTATAATTCGATGGGTTTTGAAACAACTTTTTTTTTTGGATGAAAAAGTGTAAAGGCTGCCTTTGCACTTTTTAGAATTTTGCAGAAGTACAGTAATTGCAGTTTGGATGCAAACATTTCGAGAACCAGGGGTGGTAAAAAAAATTTGTTTACAGTTTTAGAAAGGTCTCAGAAAAATAATAAATAATTTTGAAATTTTCAATTTTTTACGAGTCTCTATGTCAGAAAAATCGCCACCCAAACAATTTTTTTGGTCGATTTTTGAAATAAAACTTCAAACGCAAATATCTCGAGAACTAGGGCACATAGAAAAATTTTGGTCATTTTTGTGCATACAGTTTTTAAAGACCTTTTTTTTGATGTATAATTCGATGGGTTTTGAAACAACTTTTTTTTTGGATGAAAAAGTGTAAAGGCTGCCTTTGCACTTTTTAGAATTTTGCAGAAGTACAGCAATTGCACTTTGGATGCAAATATTTCGAGAACCAGGGGTGGTAAAAAAAATTTGTTTACAGTTTTAGAAAGGTCTCAGAAAATAATAAATAATTTTGAAATTTTCAATTTTTTACGAGTCTCTATGTCAGAAAAATCGCCACCCAAACAATTTTTTTGGTCGATTTTTGAAATAAAACTTCAAAAGCAAATATCTCGAGAACTTGGGCACATAGAAAAATTTTGGTCATTTTTGTGCATACAGTTTTTAAAGACCTTTTTTTTGATGTATAATTCGATGGGTTTTGAAACAACTTTTTTTTTTGGATGAAAAAGTGTAAAGGCTGCCTTTGCACTTTTTAGAATTTTGCAGAAGTACAGTAATTGCACTTTGGATGCAAACATTTCGAGAACCAGGGGTGGTAAAAAAAATTTGTTTACAGTTTTAGAAAGGTGTCAGAAAAATAATAAATAATTTTGAAATTTTCAATTTTTTACGAGTTTCTATGTCAGAAAAATCGCCACCCAAACAATTTTTTGGGTCGATTTTGAAATAAAACTTCAAAAGCAAATATCTCGAGAACTTGGGCACATAGAAAAATGTTGGTCATTTTTGTGCATACAGTTTTTAAAGACCTTTTTTTTGATGTATAATTCGATGGGTTTTGAAACAACTTTTTTTTTTGGATGAAAAAGTGTAAAGGCTGCCTTTGCACTTTTTAGAATTTTGCAGAAGTACAGTAATTGCACTTTGGATGCAAACATTTCGAGAACCAGGGGTGGTAAAAAAAATTTGTTTACAGTTTTAGAAAGGTGTCAGAAAAATAATAAATAATTTTGAAATTTTCAATTTTTTACGAGTTTCTATGTCAGAAAAATCGCCACCCAAACAATTTTTTGGGTCGATTTTGAAATAAAACTTCAAAAGCAAATATCTCGAGAACTTGGGCACATAGAAAAATGTTGGTCATTTTTGTGCATACAGTTTTTAAAGACCTTTTTTTTGATGTATAATTCGATGGGTTTTGAAACAACTTTTTTTTTGGATGAAAAAGTGTAAAGGCTATATATAGCCTTTGCACTTTTTAGAATTTTGCAGAAGTACAGTAATTGCACTTTGGATGCACATATTTCGAGAACCAGGGGTGGTAAAAAAAATTTGTTTACAGTTTTAGAAAGGTCTCAGAAAATAATAAATAATTTTGAAATTTTCAATTTTTTACGAGTCTCTATGTCAGAAAAATCGCCACCCAAACAATTTTTTTGGTCGATTTTTGAAATAAAACTTCAAAAGCAAATATCTCGAGAACTTGGGCACATAGAAAAATTTTGGTCATTTTTGTGCATACAGTTTTTAAAGACCTTTTTTTTGATGTATAATTCGATGGGTTTTGAAACAACTTTTTTTTTTGGATGAAAAAGTGTAAAGGCTGCCTTTGCACTTTTTAGAATTTTGCAGAAGTACAGTAATTGCACTTTGGATGCAAACATTTCGAGAACCAGGGGTGGTAAAAAAAATTTGTTTACAGTTTTAGAAAGGTGTCAGAAAAATAATAAATAATTTTGAAATTTTCAATTTTTTACGAGTTTCTATGTCAGAAAAATCGCCACCCAAACAATTTTTTGGGTCGATTTTGAAATAAAACTTCAAAAGCAAATATCTCGAGAACTTGGGCACATAGAAAAATGTTGGTCATTTTTGTGCATACAGTTTTTAAAGACCTTTTTTTTGATGTATAATTCGATGGGTTTTGAAACAACTTTTTTTTTGGATGAAAAAGTGTAAAGGCTATATATAGCCTTTGCACTTTTTAGAATTTTGCAGAAGTACAGTAATTGCACTTTGGATGCACATATTTCGAGAACCAGGGGTGGTAAAAAAAATTTGTTTACAGTTTTAGAAAGGTCTCAGAAAAATAATAAATAATTTTTTTTGATGTATAATTCGATGGGTTTTGAAACAACTTTTTTTTTTGGATGAAAAAGTGTAAAGGCTATAGCCTTTGCACTTTTTAGAATTTTGCAGAAGTACAGTAATTGCACTTTGGATGCAAATATTTCGAGAACCAGGGGTGGTAAAAAAAATTTGTTTACAGTTTTAGAAAGGTCTCAGAAAAATAATAAATAATTTTGAAATTTTCAATTTTTTACGAGTCTCTATGTCAGAAAAATCGCCACCCAAACAATTTTTTGGTCGATTTTTGAAATAAAACTTCAAACGCAAATATCTCGAGAACTAGGGCACATAGAAAAATTTTGGTCATTTTTGTGCATACAGTTTTTAAAGACCTTTTTTTTGATGTATAATTCGATGGGTTTTGAAACAACTTTTTTTTTGGATGAAAAAGTGTAAAGGCTATATAATATAGCCTTTGCACTTTTTAGAATTTTGCAGAAGTACAGTAATTGCACTTTGGATGCAAATATTTCGAGAACCAGGGGTGGTAAAAAAAATTTGTTTACAGTTTTAGAAAGGTCTCAGAAAATAATAAATAATTTTGAAATTTTCAATTTTTTACGAGTCTCTATGTCAGAAAAATCGCCACCCAAACTATTTTTTTGGTCGATTTTTGAAATAAAACTTCAAAAGCAAATATCTCGAGAACTTGGGCACATAGAAAAATTTTGGTAATTTTTGTGCATACAGTTTTTAAAGACCTTTTTTTTGATGTATAATTCGATGGGTTTTGAAACAACTTTTTTTTTTGGATGAAAAAGTGTAAAGGCTGCCTTTGCACTTTTTAGAATTTTGCAGAAGTACAGTAATTGCACTTTGGATGCAAACATTTCGAGAACCAGGGGTGGTAAAAAAAATTTGTTTACAGTTTTAGAAAGGTCTCAGAAAAATAATAAATAATTTTGAAATTTTCAATTTTTTACGAGTCTCTATGTCAGAAAAATCGCCACCCAAACAATTTTTTTGGTCGATTTTTGAAATAAAACTTCAAACGCAAATATCTCGAGAACTTGGGCACATAGAAAAATTTTGGTTAGTTTTAAGCATACAGTTTTTAAAGACCTTTTTTTTTGATGTATAATTCGATGGGTTTTGAAACAACTTTTTTTTTTGGATGAAAAAGTGTAAAGGCTATAGCCTTTGCACTTTTTAGAATTTTGCAGAAGTACAGTAATTGCACTTTGGATGCAAATATTTCGAGAACCAGGGGTGGTAAAAAAAATTTGTTTACAGTTTTAGAAAGGTCTCAGAAAAATAATAAATAATTTTGAAATTTTCAATTTTTACGAGTCTCTATGTCAGAAAAATCGCCACCCAAACAATTTTTTTGGTCGATTTTTGAAATAAAACTTCAAACGCAAATATCTCGAGAACTAGGGAACATAGAAAAGTTTTGGTCATTTTTGTGCATACAGTTTTTAAAGACCTTTTTGTTGATGTATAATTCGATGGGTTTTGAAACAACTTTTTTTTTTTGGATGAAAAAGTGTAAAGGCTGCCTTTGCACTTTTTAGAATTTTGCAGAAGTACAGTAATTGCACTTTGGATGCACATATTTCGAGAACCAGGGGTGGTAAAAAAAATTTGTTTACAGTTTTAGAAAGGTCTCAGAAAAATAATAAATAATTTTGAAATTTTCAATTTTTTACGAGTCTCTATGTCAGGAAAATCGCCACCCAAACAATTTTTTGGGTCGATCTTGAAATAAAACTTCAAAAGCAAATATCTCGAGAACTTGGGCACATAGAAAAATTTTGGTCATTTTTGTGCATACAGTTTTTAAAGACCTTTTTTTTGATGTATAATTCGATGGGTTTTGAAACAACTTTTTTTTTGGATGAAAAAGTGTAAAGGCTGCCTTTGCACTTTTTAGAATTTTGCAGAAGTACAGTAATTGCACTTTGGATGCAAAAATTTCGAGAACCAGGGGTGGTAAAAAAAATTTGTTTACAGTTTTAGAAAGGTCTCAGAAAAATAATAAATAATTTTGAAATTTTCAATTTTTTACGAGTCTCTATGTCAGGAAAATCGCCACCCAAACAATTTTTTGGGTCGATCTTGAAATAAAACTTCAAAAGCAAATATCTCGAGAACTTGGGCACATAGAAAAATTTTGGTCATTTTTGTGCATACAGTTTTTAAAGACCTTTTTTTTGATGTATAATTCGATGGGTTTTGAAACAACTTTTTTTTTTGGATGAAAAAGTGTAAAGGCTGCCTTTGCACTTTTTAGAATTTTGCAGAAGTACAGTAATTGCACTTTGGATGCAAATATATCGAGAACCAGGGGTGGTAAAAAAAATTTGTTTACAGTTTTAGAAAGGTCTCAGAAAAATAATAAATAATTTTGAAATTTTCAATTTTTTACGAGTCTCTATGTCAGAAAAATCGCCACCCAAACAATTTTTTTGGTCGATTTTTGAAATAAAACTTCAAACGCAAATATCTCGAGAACTAGGGCACATAGAAAAATTTTGGTCATTTTTGTGCATACAGTTTTTAAAGACCTTTTTTTTGATGTATAATACGATGGGTTTTGAAACAACTTTTTTTTTGGATGAAAAAGTGTAAAGGCTATGAACTTTCCACTTTTTAGAATTTTGCAGAAGTACAGTAATTGCACTTTGGATGCAAATATTTTGAGAACCAGGGGTGGTAAAAAAAATGTGTTTACAGTTTTAGAAAGGTCTCAGAAAAATAATAAATAATTTTGAAATTTTCAATTTTTTACGAGTCTCTATGTCAGAAAAATCGCCACCCAAACAATTTTTTTGGTCGATTTTTGAAATAAAACTTCAAACGCAAATATCTCGAGAACTTGGGCGCATAGAAAAATTTTGGTCATTTTTGTGCATACAGTTTTTAAAGACCTTTATAATTCGATGGATTTTGAAACGACTTTTTTTTTTGGATGAAAAAGTGTTAAGGCCTTTGCACTTTTTAGAATTTTGCAGAAGTACAGTAATTGCACTTTGGATGCAAATATTTCGAGAACCAGGGGTAGTAAAAAAAATTTGTTTACAGTTTTAGAAAGGTCTCAGAAAAATAATAAATAATTTTGAAATTTTCAATATTTTACGAGTCTCTATGTCAGAAAAATCGCCACCCAAACAATTTTTTTGGTCGATTTTTGAAATAAAACTTCAAACGCAAATATCTCGAGAACTAGGGCACATAGAAAAATTTTGGTCATTTTTGTGCATACAGTTTTTAAAGACCTTTTTTTTGATGTATAATTCGATGGGTTTTGAAACAAATTTTTTTTTGGATGAAAAAGTGTAAAGGGCCTTCGCACTTTTTAGAATTTTGCAGAAGTACAGTAATTGCACTTTGGATGCAAATATTTCGAGAACCAGGGGTGGTAAAAAAAATTTGTTTACAGTTTTAGAAAGGTCTCAGAAAAATAATAAATAATTTTGAAATTTTCAATTTTTACGAGTCTCTATGTCAGAAAAATCGCCACCCAAACAATTTTTTTGGTCGATTTTTGAAATAAAACTTCAAAAGCAAATATCTCGAGAACTTGGGTACATAGAAAAATTTTGGTCATTTTTGTGCATACAGTTTTCAAAGACCTTTTTTTTGATGTATAATTCGATGGGTTTTGAAACAACTTTTTTTTTTGAATGAAAAAGTGTAAAGGCGCCTTTGCACTTTTTAGAATTTTGCAGAAGTACAGTAATTGCACTTTGGATGCAAATATTTCGAGAACCAGGGGTGGTAAAAAAAATTTGTTTACAGTTTTAGAAAGGTCTCAGAAAAATAATAAATAATTTTGAAATTTTCAATTTTTACGAGTCTCTATGTCAGAAAAATCGCCACCCAAGCAATTTTTTGGGTCGATTTTGAAATAAAACTTCAAAAGCAAATATCTCGAGAACTTGGGCACATAGAAAAATTTTGGTTAGTTTTGTGCATACAGTTTTTAAAGACCTTTTTTTGATGTATAATTCGATGGGTTTTGAAACAACTTTTTTTTTTGGATGATAAAGTGTAAAGGGCCTTCGCACTTTTTAGAATTTTGCAGAAGTACACTTACGAGGCTTGGTTGCGTAGATATCATGTTTCGAAAGAAATCATCATAACTTTTTTCAATTTTTCACTTAAAATTTTTTTCTCGAATTTTGTAAAGTGGTGTACATCGATGGAAAGGTCTGTTTATTGTCAATTAGGAATTGAAAACCGCAACCACTTACGAGGCTTGGTTGCGGAGATATCGGGTTTCGAAAGAAATCTGATTTTTAAACTTTTAAATGATGCCGGCATCATAACTTTTTTCAATTTTTCACTTAAAATTTTTTTCTCGACTTTTGTAAAGTGGTGTACATCGATGGAAAGGTCTGTTTATTGATAATTAGGAATTGAAAACCGCAACCACTTACGAGACTTGGTTGCGGAGATATCGGGTTTCGAAAGAAATATGATTTTTAAACTTTTAAATGATGCCGGCATCATAACTTTTTCAATTTTTCACTTTAAATTTTTTTCTCGAATTTTGTAAAGTGGTGTACATCGATGGAAAGGTCTGTTTATTGTCAATTAGGAATTGAAAACCGCAACCACTTACGAGGCTTGGTTGCGGAGATATCGGGTTTCGAAAGAAATCTGATTTTTAAACTTTTAAATGATGCCGGCATCATAACTTTTTTCAATTTTTCACTTAAAATTTTTTTCTCGAATTTTGTAAAGTGGTGTACATCGATGGAAAGGTCTGTTTATTGTCACTTAGGAATTGAAAACCGCAACCACTTACGAGACTTGGTTGCGGAGATATCGGGTTTCGAAAGAAATATGATTTTTAAACTTTTAAATGATGCCGGCATCATAACTTTTTTCAATTTTTCACTTAAAATTTTTTTCTCGAATTTTGTAAAGTGGTGTACATCGATGGAAAGGACTGTTTATTGTCAATTAGGAATTGAAAACCGCAACCACTTACGAGGCTTGGTTGCGGAGATATCGGGTTTCGAAAGAAATCTGATTTTTAAACTTTTAAATGATGCCGGCATCATAACTTTTTTCAATTTTTCACTTAAAATTTTTTTTTCTCGAATTTTGTAAAGTGGTGTACATCGATGGAAAGGTCTGTTTATTGTCAATTAGGAATTGAAAACCGCAACCACTTACGAGGCTTGGTTGCGGAGATATCGGGTTTCGAAAGAAATCAGATTTTTAAACTTTTAAATGATGCCGGCATCATAACTTTTTTCAATTTTTCACTTAAAATTTTTTTCTCGAATTTTGTAGTGTGGTGTACATCGATGGAAAGGTCTGTTTATTGTCAATTAGGAATTGAAAACCGCAACCACTTACGAGGCTTGGTTGCGGAGATATCGGGTTTCGAATGAAATCTGATTTTTAAACTTTTAAATGATAATCATAACTTTTTTCAATTTTTCACTTAAAATTTTTTTCTCGAATTTTGTAAAGTGGTGTACATCGATGGAAAGGTCTGTTTATTGTCAATTAGGAATTGAAAACCGCAACCACTTACGAGGCTTGGTTGCGGAGATATCGGGTTTCGAAAGAAATCTGATTTTTAAACTTTTAAATGATGCCGGCATCATAACTTTTTTCAATTTTTCACTTAAAATTTTTTTCTCGAATTTTGTAAAGTGGTGTACATCGATGGAAAGGTCTGTTTATTGTCAATTTAGGAATTGAAAACCGCAACCACTTACGAGGCTTGGTTGCGGAGATATCGGGTTTCGAAAGAAATCTGATTTTTAAACTTTTAAATGATGCCGGCATCATAACTTTTTTCAATTTTTCACTTAAAATTTTTTTCTCGAATTTTGTAAAGTGGTGTACATCGATGGAAAGGTCTGTTTATTGTCAATTAGGAATTGAAAACCGCAACCACTTACGAGGCTTGGTTGCGAAAATATCGGGTTTCGAAAGGAATCAGATTTTTAAACTTTTAAATGATGCCGGCATCATAACTTTTTTCAATTTTTCACATAAAATTTTTTTCTCGAATTTTGTAAAGTGGTGTACATCGATGGAAAGGTCTGTTTATTGTCAATTAGGAATTGAAAACCGCAACCACTTACGAGGCTTGGTTGCGGAGATATCGGGTTTCGAAAGAAATCTGATTTTTAAACTTTTAAATGATGCCGGCATCATAACTTTTTTCAATTTTTCACTTAAAATTTTTTTCTCGAATTTTGTAAAGTGGTGTACATCGATGGAAAGGTCTGTTTATTGTCAATTAGGAATTGAAAACCGCAACCACTTACGAGGCTTGGTTGCGGAGATATCGGGTTTCGAAAGAAATCTGATTTTTAAACTTTTAAATGATGCCGGCATCATAACTTTTTTCAATTTTTCACTTAAAATTTTTTTCTCGAATTTTGTAAAGTGGTGTACATCGATGGAAAGGACTGTTTATTGTCAATTAGGAATTGAAAACCGCAACCACTTACGAGGCTTGGTTGCGGAGATATCGGGTTTCGAAAGAAATCTGATTTTTAAACTTTTAAATGATTGATAACTTTTTTCAATTTTTCACTTAAAATTTTTTTCTCGAATTTTGTAAAGTGGTGTACATCGATGGAAAGGTCTGTTTATTGATAATTAGGAATTGAAAACCACAACCACTTACGAGGCTTGGTTACGGTGATATCGGGTTTCGAAAGAAATCTGATTTTTAAACTTTTAAATGATGCCGGCATCATAACTTTTTTCAATTTTTCACTTAAAATTTTTTTTCTCGAATTTTGTAAAGTGGTGTACATCGATGGAAAGGTCTGTTTATTGTCACTTAGGAATTGAAAACCGCAACCACTTACGAGACTTGGTTGCGGAGATATCGGGTTTCGAAAGAAATATGATATTTAAACTTTTAAATGATGCCCGCATCATAACTTTTTTCAATTTTTCACTTAAATTTTTTTTTCGAATTTTGTAAAGTGGTGTACATCGATGGAAAGGTCTGTTTATTGTCAATTAGGAATTGAAAACCGCAACCACTTACGAGGCTTGGTTGCGGAGATATCGGGTTTCGAAAGAAATCTGATTTTTAAACTTTTAAATGATGCCGGCATCATAACTTTTTCAATTTTTCACTTAAAATTTTTTTCTCGAATTTTGTAAAGTGGTGTACATCGATGGAAAGGTCTGTTTATTGTCAATTAGGAATTGAAAACCGCAACCACTTACGAGGCTTGGTTGCGGAGATATCGGGTTTCGAAAGAAATCTGATTTTTAAACTTTTAAATGATGCCGGCATCATAACTTTTTTCAATTTTTCACTTAAAATTTTTTTCTCGAATTTTGTAAAGTGGTGTACATCGATGGAAAGGTCTGTTTATTGTCACTTAGGAATTGAAAACCGCAACCACTTACGAGACTTGGTTGCGGAGATATCGGGTTTCGAAAGAAATATGATTTTTAAACTTTTAAATGATGCCGGCATCATAACTTTTTTCAATTTTTCACTTAAAATTTTTTTCTCGAATTTTGTAAAGTGGTGTACATCGATGGAAAGGACTGTTTATTGTCAATTAGGAATTGAAAACCGCAACCACTTACGAGGCTTGGTTGCGGAGATATCGGGTTTCGAAAGAAATCTGATTTTTAAACTTTTAAATGATGCCGGCATCATAACTTTTTTCAATTTTTCACTTAAAATTTTTTTCTCGAATTTTGTTAAGTGGTGTACATCGATGGAAAGGTCTGTTTATTGTCAATTAGGAATTGAAAACCGCAACCACTTACGAGGCTTGGTTGCGGAGATATCGGGTTTCGAAAGAAATCAGATTTTTAAACTTTTAAATGATGCCGGCATCATAACTTTTTTCAATTTTTCACTTAAAATTTTTTTCTCGAATTTTGTTAAGTGGTGTACATCGATGGAAAGGTCTGTTTATTGTCAATTAGGAATTGAAAACCGCAACCACTTACGAGGCTTGGTTGCGGAGATATCGGGTTTCGAAAGAAATCAGATTTTTAAACTTTTAAATGATGCCGGCATCATAACTTTTTTCAATTTTTCACTTAAAATTTTTTTCTCGAATTTTGTAGTGTGGTGTACATCGATGGAAAGGTCTGTTTATTGTCAATTTAGGAATTGAAAACCGCAACCACTTACGAGGCTTGGTTGCGGAGATATCGGGTTTCGAAAGAAATCTGATTTTTAAACTTTTAAATGATGCCGGCATCATAACTTTTTTCAATTTTTCACTTAAAATTTTTTTCTCGAATTTTGTAAAGTGGTGTACATCGATGGAAAGGTCTGTTTATTGTCAATTAGGAATTGAAAACCGCAACCACTTACGAGGCTTGGTTGCGAAAATATCGGGTTTCGAAAGGAATCAGATTTTTAAACTTTTAAATGATGCCAGCATCATAACTTTTTTCAATTTTTCACTTAAAATTTTTTTCTCGAATTTTGTAAAGTGGTGTACATCGATGGAAAGGTCTGTTTATTGTCAATTAGGAATTGAAAACCGCAACCACTTACGAGGCTTGGTTGCGGAGATATCGGGTTTCGAAAGAAATCTGATTTTTAAACTTTTAAATGATGCCGGCATCATAACTTTTTTCAATTTTTTACTTAAAATTTTTTTCTCGAATTTTGTAAAGTGGTGTACATCGATGGAAAGGTCTGTTTATTGTCACTTAGGAATTGAAAACCGCAACCACTTACGAGGCTTGGTTGCGGAGATATCGGGTTTCGAAAGAAATCTGATTTTAATTTTTTAAATGATGCCGGCATCATAACTTTTTCAATTTTTCACTTAAAATTTTTTTCTGGAATTTTGTAAAGTGGTGTACATCGATGGAAAGGTCTGTTTATTGTCAATTAGGAATTGAAAACCGCAACCACTTACGAGGCTTGGTTGCGGAGATATCGGGTTTCGAAAGAAATCTGATTTTTAAACTTTTAAATGATGCCGGCTCATAACTTTTTCAATTTTTCACTTAAAATTTGTTTCTCGAATTTTGTAAAGTGGTGTACATCGATGGAAAGGTCTGTTTATTGTCAGTTAGGAATTGAAAACCGCAACCACTTACGAGGCTTAGTTGCGGAGATATCGGGTTTCGAAAGAAATCTGATTTTTAAACTTTTAAATGATGCCGGCATCATAACTTTTTTCAATTTTTCACTTAAAATTTTTTTCTCGAATTTTGTAAAGTGGTGTACATCGATGGAAAGGTCTGTTTATTGTCACTTAGGAATTGAAAACCGCAACCACTTACGAGACTTGGTTGCGGAGATATCGGGTTTCGAAAGAAATATGATTTTTAAACTTTTAAATGATGCCGACATCATAACTTTTTTCAATTTTTCACTTAAAATTTTTTTCTCGAATTTTGTAAAGTGGTGTACATCGATGGAAAGGACTGTTTATTGTCAATTAGGAATTGAAAACCGCAACCACTTACGAGGCTTGGTTGCGGAGATATCGGGTTTCGAAAGAAATCTGATTTTTAAACTTTTAAATGATTGATAACTTTTTTCAATTTTTCACTTAAAATTTTTTTCTCGAATTTTGTAAAGTGGTGTACATCGATGGAAAGGTCTGTTTATTGTCAATTAGGAATTGAAAACCGCAACCACTTACGCGGCTTGGTTGCGGAGATATCGGGTTTCGAAAGAAATCAGATTTTTAAACTTTTAAATGATGCCAGCATCATAACTTTTTTCAATTTTTCACTTAAAATTTTTTTCTCGAATTTTGTAGTGTGGTGTACATCGATGGAAAGGTCTGTTTATTGTCAATTAGGAATTGAAAACCGCAACCACTTACGAGGCTTGGTTGCGGAGATATCGGGTTTCGAAAGAAATCTGATTTTTAAACTTTTAAATGATGCCGGCATCATAACTTTTTTCAATTTTTCACTTAAAATTTTTTTCTCGAATTTTGTAAAGTGGTGTACATTGATGGAAAGGTCTGTTTATTGTCAATTTAGGAATTGAAAACCGCAACCACTTACGAGGCTTGGTTGCGGAGATATCGGGTTTCGAAAGAAATCTGATTTTTAAACTTTTAAATGATGCCGGCATCATAACTTTTTTCAATTTTTCACTTAAAATTTTTTTCTCGAATTTTGTAAAGTGGTGTACATCGATGGAAAGGTCTGTTTATTGTCAATTAGGAATTGAAAACCGCAACCACTTACGAGGCTTGGTTGCGAAAATATCGGGTTTCGAAAGGAATCAGATTTTTAAACTTTTAAATGATGCCGGCATCATAACTTTTTTCAATTTTTCACTTAAAATTTTTTTTTCGAATTTTGTAAAGTGGTGTACATCGATGGAAAGGTCTGTTTATTGTCAATTAGGAATTGAAAACCGCAACCACTTCCGAGGTTTGGTTACGGTGATATCGGGTTTCGAAAGAAATCTGATTTTTAAACTTTTAAATGATGCCGGCATCATACCTTTTTTCCATTTTTCACTTAAATTTTTTTTTTCGAATTTTGTAAAGTGGTGTACATCGATGGAAAGGTCTGTTTATTGTCAATTAGGAATTGAAAACCGCAACCACTTACGAGGCTTGGTTGCGGAGATATCGGGTTTCGAAAGAAATCTGATTTTTAAACTTTTAAATGATGCCGGCATCATAACTTTTTTCAATTTTTCACTTAAAATTTTTTTCTCGAATTTTGTAAAGTGGTGTACATCGATGGAAAGGTCTGTTTATTGTCAATTAGGAATTGAAAACCGCAACCACTTACGAGGCTTGGTTGCGGAGATATCGGGTTTCGAAAGAAATCTGATTTTTAAACTTTTAAATGATGCCGGCATCATAACTTTTTTCAATTTTTCACTTAAAATTTTTTTCTCGAATTTTGTAAAGTGGTGTACATCGATGGAAAGGTCTGTTTATTGTCAATTAGGAATTGAAAACCGCAACCACTTACGAGGCTTGGTTGCGGAGATATCGGGTTTCGAAAGAAATCTGATTTTTAAACTTTTAAATGATGCCGGATCATAACTTTTTTCAATTTTTCACTTAAAATTTTTTTCTCGAATTTTGTAAAGTGGTGTACATCGATGGAAAGGTCTGTTTATTGTCAATTAGGAATTGAAAACCGCAACCACTTACGAGGCTTGGCTGCGGAGATATCGGGTTTCGAAAGAAATCTGATTTTTAAACTTTTAAATGATGCCGGCATCATAACTTTTTTCAATTTTTCACTTGATATTTTTTTTCTCGAATTTTGTAAAGTGCTGTACATCGATGGAAAGGTCTGTTTATTGTCAATTAGGAATTGAAAACCGCAACCACTTACGAGGCTTGGCTGCGGAGATATCGGGTTTCGAAAGAAATCTGATTTTTAAACTTTTAAATGATGCCGGCATCATAACTTTTTTCAATTTTTCACTTAAAATTTTTTTCTCGAATTTTGTAAAGTGGTGTACATCGATGGAAAGGTCTGTTTACTGTCAATTAGGAATTGAAAACCGCAACCACTTACGAGGCTTGGTTGCGGAGATATCGGGTTTCGAAAGAAATCTGATTTTTAAACTTTTAAATGATGCCGGATCATAACTTTTTTCAATTTTTCACTTAAAATTTTTTTCTCGAATTTTGTAAAGTGGTGTACATAGATGGAAAGGTCTGTTTATTGTCAATTAGGAATTGAAAACCGCAACCACTTACGAGGCTTGGTTGCGGAGATATCGGGTTTCGAAAGAAATCTGATTTTTAAACTTTTAAATGATGCCGGCATCATAACTTTTTTCAATTTTTCACTTAAAATTTTTTTCTCGAATTTTGTAAAGTGGTGTACATCGATGGAAAGGTCTGTTTACTGTCAATTAGGAATTGAAAACCGCAACCACTTACGAGGCTTGGTTGCGGAGATATCGGGTTTCGAAAGAAATCTGATTTTTAAACTTTTAAATGATGCCGGCATCATAACTTTTTTCAATTTTTCACTTAAAATTTTTTCTCGAATTTTGTAAAGTGGTGTACATCGATGGAAAGGTCTGTTTACTGTCAATTAGGAATTGAAAACCGCAACCACTTACGAGGCTTGGTTGCGGAGATATCGGGTTTCGAAAGAAATCTGATTTTTAAACTTTTAAATGATGCCGGCATCATAACTTTTTTCAATTAAAATTTTTTCTCGAATTTTGTAAAGTGGTGTACATCGATGCAAAGGTCTGTTTATTGTCAATTAGGAATTGAAAACCGCAACCACTTACGAGGCTTGGTTGCGGAGATATCGGGTTTCGAAAGAAATCTGATTTTTAAACTTTTAAATGATGCCGGCATATAACTTTTTTCAATTTTTCACTTAACATTTTTTTCTCGAATTTTGTAAAGTGGTGTACATCGATGGAAAGGTCTGTTTATTGTCAATTAGGAATTGAAAACCGCAACCACTTACGAGGCTTGGCTGCGGAGATATCGGGTTTCGAAAGAAATATGATTTTTAAACTTTTAAATGATGCCGGCATCATAACTTTTTTCAATTTTTCACTTAAAATTTTTTTCTCGAATTTTGTAAAGTGGTGTACATCGATGGAAAGGTCTGTTTACTGTCAATTAGGAATTGAAAACCGCAACCACTTACGAGGCTTGGTTGCGGAGATATCGGGTTTTGAGAGAAATCTGATTTTTAAACTTTTAAATGATGCCGGCATCATAACTTTTTTCAATTTTTCACTTAAAATTTTTTTCTCGAATTTTGTAAAGTGGTGTACATCGATGGAAAGGTCTGTTTATTGTCAATTAGGAATTGAAAACCGCAACCACTTACAAGGCTTGGTTGCGGAGATATCGGGTTTCGAAAGAAATCTGATTTTTAAACTTTTAAATGATGCCGGCATCATAACTTTTTTCAATTTTTCACTTGAAATTTTTTTCTCGAATTTTGTAAAGTGGTGTACATCGATGGAAAGGTCTGTTTACTGTCAATTAGGAATTGAAAACCGCAACCACTTACGAGGCTTGGTTACGGTGATATCGGGTTTCGAAAGAAATATTATTTTTAAACTTTTAAATGATGCCGGCATCATAACTTTTTTCAATTAAAATTTTTTCTCGAATTTTGTAAAGTGGTGTACATCGATGCAAAGGTCTGTTTATTGTCAATTAGGAATTGAAAACCGCAACCACTTACGAGGCTTGGTTGCGGAGATATCGGGTTTCGAAAGAAATCTGATTTTTAAACTTTTAAATGATGCCGGCATATAACTTTTTTCAATTTTTCACTTAAAATTTTTTTCTCGAATTTTGTAAAGTGGTGTACATCGATGGAAAGGTCTGTTTATTGTCAATTTAGGAATTGAAAACCGCAACCACTTACGAGGCTTGGTTGCGGAGATATCGGGTTTCGAAAGAAATCTGATTTTTAAACTTTTAAATGATGCCGGCATCATAACTTTTTTCAATTTTTCACTTAAAATTTTTTTCTCGAATTTTGTAAAGTGGTGTACATCGATGGAAAGGTCTGTTTATTGTCAATTAGGAATTGAAAACCGCAACCACTTACGAGGCTTGCTTGCGGAGATATCGGTTTTCGAAAGAAATATGATTTTTAAACTTTTAAATGATGCCGGCATATAACTTTTTTCAATTTTTCACTTAAAATTTTTTCTCGAATTTTGTAAAGTGGTGTACATCGATGGAAAGGTCTGTTTACTGTCAATTAGGAATTGAAAACCGCAACCACTTACGAGGCTTGGTTGCGGAGATATCGGGTTTCGAAAGAAATCTGATTTTTAAACTTTTAAATGATGCCGGCATCATAACTTTTTTCAATTTTTCACTTAAAATTTTTTTCTCGAATTTTGTAAAGTGGTGTACATCGATGGAAAGGTCTGTTTACTGTCAATTAGGAATTGAAAACCGCAACCACTTACGAGGCTTGGTTGCGGAGATATCGGGTTTCGAAAGAAATCTGATTTTTAAACTTTTAAATGATGCCGGCATCATAACTTTTTCAATTTTTCACTTAAAATTTTTTTTCTCGAATTTTGTAAAGTGGTGTACATCGATGGAAAGGTCTGTTTATTGTCAATTAGGAATTGAAAACCGCAACCACTTACGAGGCTTGGTTGCGGAGATATCGGGTTTCGAAAGAAATCTGATTTTTAAACTTTTAAATGATGCCGGCATCATAACTTTTTTCAATTTTTCACTTAAAATTTTTTTCTCGAATTTTGTAAAGTGGTGTACATCGATGGAAAGGTCTGTTTATTGTCAATTAGGAATTGAAAACCGCAACCACTTACGAGGCTTGGTTGCGGAGATATCGGGTTTCGAAAGAAATCTGATTTTTAAACTTTTAAATGATGCCGGCATCATAACTTTTTTCAATTTTTCACTTGAAATTTTTTTCTCGAATTTTGTAAAGTGGTGTACATCGATGGAAAGGTCTGTTTATTGTCAATTAGGAATTGAAAACCGCAACCACTTACGAGGCTTGGTTGCGGAGATATCGGTTTTCGAAAGAAATATGATTTTTAAACTTTTAAATGATGCCGGCATCATAACTTTTTTCAATTTTTCACTTAAAATTTTTTCTCGAATTTTGTAAAGTGGTGTACATCGATGGAAAGGTCTGTTTATTGTCAATTAGGAATTGAAAACCGCAACCACTTACGAGGCTTGGTTGCGGAGATATCGGGTTTCGAAAGAAATCTGATTTTTAAACTTTTAAATGATGCCGGCATCATAACTTTTTTCAATTTTTCACTTAAAATTTTGGTCTCGAATTTTGTAAAGTGGAGTACATCGATGGAAAGGTCTGTTTATTGTCAATTAGGAATTGAAAACCGCAACCACTTACGAGGCTTGGTTGCGGAAATATCGGGTTTCGAAAGAAATCTGATTTTTAAACTTTTAAATGATGCCGGCATCATAACTTTTTTCAATTTTTCACTTAAAATTTTTTTCTCGAATTTTGTAAAGTGGTGTACATCGATGGAAAGGTCTGTTTATTGTCAATTAGGAATTGAAAACCGCAACCACTTACGAGGCTTGGTTGCGGAGATATCGGGTTTCGAAAGAAATCTGATTTTTAAACTTTTAAATGATGCCGGCATCATAACTTTTTTCAATTTTTCACTTAAAATTTTTGTCTCGAATTTTGTAAAGTGGTGTACATCGATGGAAAGGTCTGTTTATTGTCAATTAGGAATTGAAAACCGCAACCACTTACGAGGCTTGGTTGCGGAGATATCGGGTTTCGAAAGAAATCTGATTTTTAAACTTTTAAATGATGCCGGCATCATAACTTTTTTCAATTTTTCACTTAAAATTTTTTTCTCGAATTTTGTAAAGTGGTGTACATCGATGGAAAGGTCTGTTTACTGTCAATTAGGAATTGAAAACCGCAACCACTTACGAGGCTTGTTTGCGGAGATATCGGGTTTCGAAAGAAATCTGATTTTTAAACTTTTAAATGATGCCGGCATCATAACTTTTTTCAATTTTTCACTTAAAATTTTTGTCTCGAATTTTGTAAAGTGGTGTACATCGATGGAAAGGTCTGTTTATTGTCAATTAGGAATTGAAAACCGCAACCACTTACGAGGCTTGGTTACGGAGATATCGGGTTTCGAAAGAAATCTGATTTTTAAACTTTTAAATGATGCCGGCATCATAACTTTTTTCAATTAAAATTTTTTCTCGAATTTTGTAAAGTGGTGTACATCGATGCAAAGGTCTGTTTATTGTCAATTAGGAATTGAAAACCGCAACCACTTACGAGGCTTGTTTGCGGAGATATCGGGTTTCGAAAGAAATCTGATTTTTAAACTTTTAAATGATGCCGGCATCATAACTTTTTTCAATTTTTCACTTAAAATTTTTGTCTCGAATTTTGTAAAGTGGTGTACATCGATGGAAAGGTCTGTTTATTGTCAATTAGGAATTGAAAACCGCAACCACTTACGAGGCTTGGTTACGGAGATATCGGGTTTCGAAAGAAATCTGATTTTTAAACTTTTAAATGATGCCGGCATCATAACTTTTTTCAATTAAAATTTTTTCTCGAATTTTGTAAAGTGGTGTACATCGATGCAAAGGTCTGTTTATTGTCAATTAGGAATTGAAAACCGCAACCACTTACGAGGCTTGGTTGCGGAGATATCGGGTTTCGAAAGAAATCTGATTTTTAAACTTTTAAATGATGCCGGCATATAACTTTTTTCAATTTTTCACTTAAAATTTTTGTCTCGAATTTTGTAAAGTGGTGTACATCGATGGAAAGGTCTGTTTACTGTCAATTAGGAATTGAAAACCGCAACCACTTACGAGGCTTGTTTGCGGAGATATCGGGTTTCGAAAGAAATCTGATTTTTAAACTTTTAAATGATGCCGGCATCATAACTTTTTTCAATTTTTCACTTAAAATTTTTGTCTCGAATTTTGTAAAGTGGTGTACATCGATGGAAAGGTCTGTTTATTGTCAATTAGGAATTGAAAACCGCAACCACTTACGAGGCTTGGTTACGGAGATATCGGGTTTCGAAAGAAATCTGATTTTTAAACTTTTAAATGATGCCGGCATCATAACTTTTTTCAATTAAAATTTTTTCTCGAATTTTGTAAAGTGGTGTACATCGATGCAAAGGTCTGTTTATTGTCAATTAGGAATTGAAAACCGCAACCACTTACGAGGCTTGGTTGCGGAGATATCGGGTTTCGAAAGAAATCTGATTTTTAAACTTTTAAATGATGCCGGCATATAACTTTTTTCAATTTTTCACTTAAAATTTTTTTCTCGAATTTTGTAAAGTGGTGTACATCGATGGAAAGGTCTGTTTATTGTCAATTTAGGAATTGAAAACCGCAACCACTTACGAGGCTTGGTTGCGGAGATATCGGGTTTCGAAAGAAATCTGATTTTTAAACTTTTAAATGATGCCGGCATCATAACTTTTTTCAATTTTTCACTTAAAATTTTTTCTCGAAATTTGTAAAGTGGTGTACATCGATGGAAAGGTCTGTTTATTGTCAATTAGGAATTGAAAACCGCAACCACTTACGAGGCTTGGTTGCGGAGATATCGGGTTTCGAAAGAAATCTGATTTTTAAACTTTTAAATGATGCCGGCATCATAACTTTTTTCAATTTTTCACTTAAAATTTTTTCTCGAAATTTGTAAAGTGGTGTACATCGATGGAAAGGTCTGTTTATTGTCAATTAGGAATTGAAAACCGCAACCACTTACGAGGCTTGGTTGCGGAGATATCGGTTTTCGAAAGAAATCAGATTTTTAAACTTTTAAATGATGCCGGCATCATAACTTTTTTCAATTTTTCACTTAAAATTTTTTTCTCGAATTTTGTAAAGTGGTGTACATCGATGGAAAGGTGTGTTTATTGTCAATTAGGAATTGAAAACCGCAACCACTTACGAGGCCTGGTTGCGGAGATATCGGTTTTCGAAAGAAATATGATTTTTAAACTTTTAAATGATGCCGGCATCATAACTTTTTTCAATTTTTCACTTAAAATTTTTTCTGGAATTTTGTAAAGTGGTGTACATCGATGGAAAGGTCTGTTTATTGTCAATTAGGAATTGAAAACCGCAACCACTTACGAGGCTTGGCTGCGGAGATATCGGGTTTCGAAAGAAATATGATTTTTAAACTTTTAAATGATGCCGGCATCATAACTTTTTTCAATTTTTCACTTAAAATTTTTTTCTCGAATTTTGTAAAGTGGTGTACATCGATGGAAAGGTCTGTTTATTGTCAATTAGGAATTGAAAACCGCAACCACTTACGAGGCTTGGTTGCGGAGATATCGGGTTTCGAAAGAAATCTGATTTTTAAACTTTTAAATGATGCCGGCATCATAACTTTTTTCAATTTTTCACTTAAAATTTTTTTCTCGAATTTTGTAAAGTGGTGTACATCGATGGAAAGGTCTGTTTATTGTCAATTAGGAATTGAAAACCGCAACCACTTACGAGGCTTGGTTGCGGAGATATCGGGTTTCGAAAGAAATCTGATTTTTAAACTTTTAAATGATGCCGGCATCATAACTTTTTTCAATTTTTCACTTAAAATTTTTTTCTCGAATTTTGTAAAGTGGTGTACATCGATGGAAAGGTCTGTTTATTGTCAATTAGGAATTGAAAACCGCAACCACTTACGAGGCTTGGTTGCGGAGATATCGGGTTTCGATAGAAATCTGATTTTTAAACTTTTAAATGATGCCGGCATCATAACTTTTTTCAATTTTTCACTTAAAATTTTTTTCTCGAATTTTGTAAAGTGGTGTACATCGATGGAAAGGTCTGTTTATTGTCAATTAGGAATTGAAAACCGCAACCACTTACGAGGCTTGGTTGCGGAGATATCGGGTTTCGAAAGAAATCTGATTTTTAAACTTTTAAATGATGCCGGCATCATAACTTTTTTCAATTTTTCACTTAAAATTTTTGTCTCGAATTTTGTAAAGTGGTGTACATCGATGGAAAGGTCTGTTTATTGTCAATTAGGAATTGAAAACCGCAACCACTTACGAGGCTTGGTTACGGTGATATCGGGTTTCGAAAGAAATATTATTTTTAAACTTTTAAATGATGCCGGCATCATAACTTTTTTCAATTAAAATTTTTTCTCGAATTTTGTAAAGTGGTGTACATCGATGCAAAGGTCTGTTTATTGTCAATTAGGAATTGAAAACCGCAACCACTTACGAGGCTTGGTTGCGGAGATATCGGGTTTCGAAAGAAATCTGATTTTTAAACTTTTAAATGATGCCGGCATCATAACTTTTTTCAATTTTTCACTTAAAATTTTTTTCTCGAATTTTGTAAAGTGGTGTACATCGATGGAAAGGTCTGTTTATTGTCAATTTAGGAATTGAAAACCGCAACCACTTACGAGGCTTGGTTGCGGAGATATCGGGTTTCGAAAGAAATCTGATTTTTAAACTTTTAAATGATGCCGGCATCATAACTTTTTTCAATTTTTCACTTAACATTTTTTTCTCGAATTTTGTAAAGTGGTGTACATCGATGGAAAGGTCTGTTTATTGTCAATTAGGAATTGAAAACCGCAACCACTTACGAGGCTTGGTTGCGGAGATATCGGGTTTCGAAAGAAATCTGATTTTTAAACTTTTAAATGATGCCGGCATCATAACTTTTTTCAATTTTTCACTTGAAATTTTTTTCTCGAATTTTGTAAAGTGGTGTACATCGATGGAAAGGTCTGTTTATTGTCAATTAGGAATTGAAAACCGCAACCACTTACGAGGCTTGGTTGCGGAGATATCGGGTTTTGAAAGAAATCTGATTTTTAAACTTTTAAATGATGCCGGCATCATAACTTTTTTCAATTTTTCACTTAAAATTTTTTTCTCGAATTTTGTAAAGTGGTGTACATCGATGGAAAGGTCTGTTTATTGTCAATTAGGAATTGAAAACCGCAACCACTTACGAGGCTTGGTTGCGGAGATATCGGGTTTCGATAGAAATCTGATTTTTAAACTTTTAAATGATGCCGGCATCATAACTTTTTTCAATTTTTCACTTAAAATTTTTGTCTCGAATTTTGTAAAGTGGTGTACATCGATTAAAAGGTCTGTTTATTGTCAATTAGGAATTGAAAACCGCAACCACTTACGAGGCTTGGTTACGGTGATATCGGGTTTCGAAAGAAATATTATTTTTAAACTTTTAAATGATGCCGGCATCATAACTTTTTTCAATTAAAATTTTTTCTCGAATTTTGTAAAGTGGTGTACATCGATGCAAAGGTCTGTTTATTGTCAATTAGGAATTGAAAACCGCAACCACTTACGAGGCTTGGTTGCGGAGATATCGGGTTTCGAAAGAAATCTGATTTTTAAACTTTTAAATGATGCCGGCATCATAACTTTTTTCAATTTTTCACTTAAAATTTTTTTCTCGAATTTTGTAAAGTGGTGTACATCGATGGAAAGGTCTGTTTATTGTCAATTAGGAATTGAAAACCGCAACCACTTACGAGGCTTGGTTGCGGAGATATCGGTTTTCGAAAGAAATCTGATTTTTAAACTTTTAAATGATGCCGGCATCATAACTTTTTTCAATTTTTCACTTAAAATTTTTTTCTCGAATTTTGTAAAGTGGTGTACATCGATGGAAAGGTCTGTTTATTGTCAATTAGGAATTGAAAACCGCAACCACTTACGAGGCTTGGTTACGGTGATATCGGGTTTCGAAAGAAATATGATTTTTAAACTTTTAAATGATGCCGGCATCATAACTTTTTTCAATTTTTCACTTGAAATTTTTTTCTCGAATTTTGTAAAGTGGTGTACATCGATGGAAAGGTCTGTTTATTGTCAATTAGGAATTGAAAACCGCAACCACTTACGAGGCTTGGTTGCGGAGATATCGGTTTTCGAAAGAAATCTGATTTTTAAACTTTTAAATGATGCCGGCATCATAACTTTTTTCAATTTTTCACTTAAAATTTTTTTCTCGAATTTTGTAAAGTGGTGTACATCGATGGAAAGGTCTGTTTATTGTCAATTTAGGAATTGAAAACCGCAACCACTTACGAGGCTTGGTTGCGGAGATATCGGTTTTCGAAAGAAATCTGATTTTTAAACTTTTAAATGATGCCGGCATCATAACTTTTTTCAATTTTTCACTTGAAATTTTTTTCTCGAATTTTGTAAAGTGGTGTACATCGATGGAAAGGTCTGTTTATTGTCAATTAGGAATTGAAAACCGCAACCACTTACGAGGCTTGGTTGCGGAGATATCGGGTTTCGAAAGAAATCTGATTTTTAAACTTTTAAATGATGCCGGCATCATAACTTTTTTCAATTTTTCACTTAAAATTTTTTTCTCGAATTTTGTAAAGTGGTGTACATCGATGGAAAGGTCTGTTTATTGTCAATTAGGAATTGAAAACCGCAACCACTTACGAGGCTTGGTTGCGGAGATATCGGGTTTCGAAAGAAATCTGATTTTTAAACTTTTAAATGATGGGTGTACATCGATGGAAAGGTCTGTTTATTGTCAATTAGGAATTGAAAACCGCAACCACTTACGAGGCTTGGTTGCGGAGATATCGGGTTTCGATAGAAATCTGATTTTTAAACTTTTAAATGATGCCGGCATCATAACTTTTTTCAATTTTTCACTTAACATTTTTTTCTCGAATTTTGTAAAGTGGTGTACATCGATGGAAAGGTCTGTTTATTGTCAATTAGGAATTGAAAACCGCAACCACTTACGAGGCTTGGTTGCGGAGATATCGGGTTTCGAAAGAAATCTGATTTTTAAACTTTTAAATGATGCCGGCATCATAACTTTTTTCAATTTTTCACTTAAAATTTTTTTTCTCGAATTTTGTAAAGTGGTGTACATCGATGGAAAGGTCTGTTTATTGTCAATTAGGAATTGAAAACCGCAACCACTTACGAGGCTTGGTTGCGGAGATATCGGGTTTCGATAGAAATCTGATTTTTAAACTTTTAAATGATGCCGGCATCATAACTTTTTTCAATTTTTCACTTAAAATTTTTTTCTCGAATTTTGTAAAGTGGTGTACATCGATGGAAAGGTCTGTTTATTGTCAATTAGGAATTGAAAACCGCAACCACTTACGAGGCTTGGTTGCGGAGATATCGGGTTTCGAAAGAAATCTGATTTTTAAACTTTTAAATGATGCCGGCATCATAACTTTTTTCAATTTTTCACTTAAAATTTTTTTCTCGAATTTTGTAAAGTGGTGTACATCGATGGAAAGGTCTGTTTATTGTCAATTAGGAATTGAAAACCGCAACCACTTACGAGGCTTGGTTGCGGAGATATCGGGTTTCGAAAGAAATCTGATTTTTAAACTTTTAAATGATGCCGGCATCATAACTTTTTTCAATTTTTCACTTAAAATTTTTTTCTCGAATTTTGTAAAGTGGTGTACATCGATGGAAAGGTCTGTTTATTGTCAATTAGGAATTGAAAACCGCAACCACTTACGAGGCTTGGTTGCGGAGATATCGGGTTTCGAAAGAAATCTGATTTTTAAACTTTTAAATGATGCCGGCATCATAACTTTTTTCAATTTTTCACTTAAAATTTTTTTCTCGAATTTTGTAAAGTGGTGTACATCGATGGAAAGGTCTGTTTATTGTCAATTAGGAATTGAAAACCGCAACCACTTACGAGGCTTGGTTGCGGAGATATCGGGTTTCGAAAGAAATCTGATTTTTAAACTTTTAAATGATGCCGGCATCATAACTTTTTTCAATTTTTCACTTAAAATTTTTTTCTCGAATTTTGTAAAGTGGTGTACATCGATGGAAAGGTCTGTTTATTGTCAATTAGGAATTGAAAACCGCAACCACTTACGAGGCTTGGTTGCGGAGATATCGGGTTTCGATAGAAATCTGATTTTTAAACTTTTAAATGATGCCGGCATCATAACTTTTTTCAATTTTTCACTTAAAATTTTTTTCTCGAATTTTGTAAAGTGGTGTACATCGATGGAAAGGTCTGTTTATTGTCAATTAGGAATTGAAAACCGCAAGATATCGGGTTTCGAAAGAAATCTGATTTTTAAACTTTTAAATGATGCCGGCATCATAACTTTTTTCAATTTTTCACTTAAAATTTTTTTCTCGAATTTTGTAAAGTGGTGTACATCGATGGAAAGGTCTGTTTATTGTCAATTAGGAATTGAAAACCGCAACCACTTACGAGGCTTGGTTGCGGAGATATCGGGTTTCGAAAGAAATCTGATTTTTAAACTTTTAAATGATGCCGGCATCATAACTTTTTCAATTTTTCACTTAAAATTTTTTTCTCGAATTTTGTAAAGTGGTGTACATCGATGGAAAGGCCTGTTTATTGTCAATTAGGAATTGAAAACTGCAACCACTTACGAGGCTTGGTTGCGGAGATATCGGGTTTCGAAAGAAATCTGATTTTTAAACTTTTAAATGATGCCGGCATCATAACTTTTTTCAATTTTTCACTTAAAATTTTGTTCTCGAATTTTGTAAAGTGGTGTACATCGATGGAAAGGTCTGTTTATTGTCAATTAGGAATTGAAAACCGCAACCACTTACGAGGCTTGGTTGCGGAGATATTGGGTTTCGAAAGAAATCTGATTTTTAAACTTTTAAATGATGCCGGCATCATAACTTTTTTCAATTTTTCACTTAAAATTTTTTTTCTCGAATTTTGTAAAGTGGTGTACATCGATGGAAAGGTCTGTTTATTTTCAATTAGGAATTGAAAACCGCAACCACTTACGAGGCTTGGTTGCGGAGATATCGGGTTTCGAAAGAAATCTGATTTTTAAACTTTTAAATGATGCCGGCATCATAACTTTTTTCAATTTTTCACTTAAAATTTTTTTCTCGAATTTTGTAAAGTGGTGTACATCGATGGAAAGGTCTGTTTATTTTCAATTAGGAATTGAAAACCGCAACCACTTACGAGGCTTGGTTGCGGAGATATCGGGTTTCGAAAGAAATCTGATTTTTAAACTTTTAAATGATGCCGGCATCATAACTTTTTTCAATTTTTCACTTAAAATTTTTTTCTCGAATTTTGTAAAGTGGTGTACATCGATGGAAAGGTCTGTTTATTGTCAATTAGGAATTGAAAACCGCAACCACTTACGAGGCTTGGTTGCGGAGATATCGGGTTTCGAAAGAAATCTGATTTTTAAACTTTTAAATGATGCCGGCATCATAACTTTTTTCAATTTTTCACTTAAAATTTCTTTCTCGAATTTTGTAAAGTGGTGTACATCGATGGAAAGGTCTGTTTATTGTCAATTAGGAATTGAAAACCGCAACCACTTACGAGGCTTGGTTGCGGAGATATCGGGTTTTGAAAGGAATCTGATATCTGATATCATAACTTTTTTCAATTTTTCACTTAAAATTTTTTTCTCTTTTTCTCGAATTTTGTAAAGTGGTGTACATCGATGGAAAGGTCTGTTTATTGTCAATTAGGAATTGAAAACCGCAACCACTTACGAGACTTGGTTGCGGAGATATCGGGTTTCGAAAGAAATCTGATTTTTAAACTTTTAAATGGCATCATAACTTTTTTCAATTTTTCACTTAAAATTTTTTTCTCGAATTTTGTAGAGTGGTGTACATCGATGGAAAGGTCTGTTTATTGTCAATTAGGAATTGAAAACCGCAACCACTTACGAAGCTTGGTTGCGGAGATATCGGGTTTCGAAAGAAATCTGATTTTTAAACTTTTAAATGATGCCGGCATCATAACTTTTTTCAATTTTTCACTTAAAATTTTGTTCTCGAATTTTGTAAAGTGGTGTACATCGATGGAAAGGTCTGTTTATTGTCAATTAGGAATTGAAAACCGCAACCACTTACGAGGCTTGGTTGCGGAGATATCGGGTTTCGAAAGAAATCTGATTTTTAAACTTTTAAATGATGCCGGCATCATAACTTTTTTCAATTTTTCACTTAAAATCTTTTTCTCGAATTTTGTAAAGTGGTGTACATCGATGGAAAGGTCTGTTTATTGTCAATTAGGAATTGAAAACCGCAACCACTTACGAGGCTTGGTTGCGGAGATATCGGGTTTCGAAAGGAATCTGATTTTTAAACTTTTAAATGATGCCGGCATCATAACTTTTTTCAATTTTTCACTTAAAATTTTTTTCTCGAATTTTTTAAAGTGGTGTACATCGATGGAAAGGTCTGTTTATTGTCAATTAGGAATTGAAAACCGCAACCACTTAAAGACTTGGTTGCGGAGATATCGGGTTTCGAAAGGAATCTGATTTTTAAACTTTTAAATGATGCCGGCATCATAACTTTTTTCAATTTTTCACTTAAAATTTTTTTCTCGAATTTTTTAAAGTGGTGTACATCGATGGAAAGGTCTGTTTATTGTCAATTAGGAATTGAAAACCGCAACCACTTACGAGGCTTGGTTGCGGAGATATCGGGTTTCGAAAGGAATCTGATTTTTAAACTTTTAAATGATGCCGGCATCATAACTTTTTTCAATTTTTCACTTAAAATTTTTTTCTCGAATTTTTTAAAGTGGTGTACATCGATGGAAAGGTCTGTTTATTGTCAATTAGGAATTGAAAACCGCAACCACTTACGAGGCTTGGTTGCGGAGATATCGGGTTTCGAAAGGAATCTGATTTTTAAACTTTTAAATGATGCCGGCATCATAACTTTTTTCAATTTTTCACTTAAAATTTTTTTCTCGAATTTTTTAAAGTGGTGTACATCGATGGAAAGGTCTGTTTATTGTCAATTAGGAATTGAAAACCGCAACCACTTACGAGGCTTGGTTGCGGAGATATCGGGTTTCGAAAGGAATCTGATTTTTAAACTTTTAAATGATGCCGGCATCATAACTTTTTTCAATTTTTCACTTAAAATTTTTTTCTCGAATTTTTTAAAGTGGTGTACATCGATGGAAAGGTCTGTTTATTGTCAATTAGGAATTGAAAACCGCAACCACTTAAAGACTTGGTTGCGGAGATATCGGGTTTCGAAAGGAATCTGATTTTTAAACTTTTAAATGATGCCGGCATCATAACTTTTTTCAATTTTTCACTTAAAATTTTTTTCTCGAATTTTTTAAAGTGGTGTACATCGATGGAACCACTTACGAGGCTTGGTTGCGGAGATATCGGGTTTCGAAAGGAATCTGATTTTTAAACTTTTAAATGATGCCGGCATCATAACTTTTTTCAATTTTTCACTTAAAATTTTTTTCTCGAATTTTTTAAAGTGGTGTACATCGATGGAAAGGTCTGTTTATTGTCAATTAGGAATTGAAAACCGCAACCACTTACGAGGCTTGGTTGCGGAGATATCGGGTTTCGAAAGGAATCTGATTTTTAAACTTTTAAATGATGCCGGCATCATAACTTTTTTCAATTTTTCACTTAAAATTTTTTTCTCGAATTTTTTAAAGTGGTGTACATCGATGGAAAGGTCTGTTTATTGTCAATTAGGAATTGAAAACCGCAACCACTTACGAGGCTTGGTTGCGGAGATATCGGGTTTCGAAAGGAATCTGATTTTTAAACTTTTAAATGATGCCGGCATCATAACTTTTTTCAATTTTTCACTTAAAATTTTTTTTCTCGAATTTTGTACATCGATGGAAAGGTCTGTTTATTGTCAATTAGGAATTGAAAACCGCAACCACTTACGAGGCTTGGTTGCGGAGATATCGGATTTCGAAAGAAATCTGATTTTTAAACTTTTAAATGATGCCGGCATCATAACTTTTTTCAATTTTTCACTTAAAATTTTTTTCTCGAATTTTGTAAAGTGGTGTACATCGATGGAAAGGTCTGTTTATTGTCAATTAGGAATTGAAAACCGCAACCACTTACGAGGCTTGGTTGCGGAGATATCGGGTTTCGAAAGAAATCTGATTTTTAAACTTTTAAATGATGCCGGCATCATAACTTTTTTCAATTTTTCACTTAAAATTTCTTTCTCGAATTTTGTAAAGTGGTGTACATCGATGGAAAGGTCTGTTTATTGTCAATTAGGAATTGAAAACCGCAACCACTTACGAGGCTTGGTTGCGGAGATATCGGGTTTCGAAAGAAATCTGATTTTTAAACTTTTAAATGATGCCGGCATCATAACTTTTTTCAATTTTTCACTTAAAATTTTTTTCTCGAATTTTGTAAAGTGGTGTACATCGATGGAAAGGTCTGTTTATTGTCAATTAGGAATTGAAAACCGCAACCACTTACGAGGCTTGGTTGCGGAGATATCGGGTTTCGAAAGAAATCTGATTTTTAAACTTTTAAATAATGCGGGCATCATAACTTTTTTCAATTTTTCACTTAAAATTTTTTTCCCGAATTTTGTAAAGTGGTGTACATCGATGGAAAGGTCTGTTTATTGTCAATTAGGAATTGAAAACCGCAACCACTTACGAGACTTGGTTGCGGGGATATCGGGTTTCGAAAGAAATCTGATTTTTAAACTTTTAAATGATGCCGGCATCATAACTTTTTTCAATTTTTCACTTAAAATTTTTTTCTCGAATTTTGTAAAGTGGTGTACATCGATGGAAAG
This sequence comes from Epistrophe grossulariae, assembly GCA_929447395.1. Taxonomy (NCBI): domain Eukaryota; kingdom Metazoa; phylum Arthropoda; class Insecta; order Diptera; family Syrphidae; genus Epistrophe; species Epistrophe grossulariae. Next base: position 42,146,564 of record OV839567.1, on the reverse strand, counting down.
GTCTGTTTATTGTCAATTAGGAATTGAAAACCGCAACCACTTACGAGACTTGGTTGCGGAGATATCGGGTTTCGAAAGAAATCTGATTTTTAAACTTTTAAATGATGCCGGCATCATAACTTTTTTCAATTTTTCACTTAAAATTTTTTTCTCGAATTTTGTAAAGTGGTGTACATCGATGGAAAGGTCTGTTTATTGTCAATTAGGAATTGAAAACCGCAACCACTTACGAGGCTTGGTTGCGGAGATATCGGGTTTCGAAAGGAATCTGATTTTTAAACTTTTAAATGATGCCGGCATCATAACTTTTTTCAATTTTTCACTTAAAATTTTTTTCTCGAATTTTGTAAAGTGGTGTACATCGATGGAAAGGTCTGTTTATTGTCAATTAGGAATTGAAAACCGCAACCACTTACGAGGCTTGGTTGCGGAGATATCGGGTTTCGAAAGGAATCTGATTTTTAAACTTTTAAATGATGCCGGCATCATAACTTTTTTCAATTTTTCACTTAAAATTTTTTTCTCGAATTTTGTAAAGTGGTGTACATCGATGGAAAGGTCTGTTTATTGTCAATTAGGAATTGAAAACCGCAACCACTTACGAGGCTTGGTTGCGGAGATATCGGGTTTCGAAAGGAATCTGATTTTTAAACTTTTAAATGATGCCGGCATCATAACTTTTTTCAATTTTTCACTTAAAATTTTTTTCTCGAATTTTGTAAAGTGGTGTACATCGATGGAAAGGTCTGTTTATTGTCAATTAGGAATTGAAAACCGCAATCACTTACGAGGCTTGGTTGCGGAGATATCGGGTTTCGAAAGAAATCTGATTTTTAAACTTTTAAATGATGCCGGCATCATAACTTTTTTCAATTTTTCACTTAAAATTTTTTTCTCGAATTTTGTAAAGTGGTGTACATCGATGGAAAGGTCTGTTTATTGTCAATTAGGAATTGAAAACCGCAACCACTTACGAGGCTTGGTTGCGGAGATATCGGGTTTCGAAAGAAATCTGATTTTTAAACTTTTAAATGATGCCGGCATCATATTTTTTTTCAATTTTTCACTTAAAATTTTTTTCTCGAATTTTGTAAAGTGGTGTTCATCGATGGAAAGGTCTGTTTATTGTCAATTAGGAATTGAAAACCGCAATCACTTACGAGGCTTGGTTGCGGAGATATCGGGTTTCGAAAGAAATCTGATTTTTAAACTTTTAAATGATGCCGGCATCATAACTTTTTTCAATTTTCCACTTAAAATTTTTTTCTCGAATTTTGTAAAGTGGTGTACATCGATGGAAAGGTCTGTTTATTGTCAATTAGGAATTGAAAACCGCAACCACTTACGAGGCTTGGTTGCGGAGATATCGGGTTTCGAAAGAAATCTGATTTTTAAACTTTTAAATGATGCCGGCATCATAACTTTTTTCAATTTTTCACTTAAAATTTTGGTCTCGAATTTTGTAAAGTGGTGTACATCGATGGAAAGGTCTGTTTATTTTCAATTAGGAATTGGAAACCGCAACCACTTACGAGGCTTGGTTGCGGAGATATCGGGTTTCGAAAGAAATCTGATTTTTAAACTTTTAAATGATGCCGGCATCATAACTTTTTTCAATTTTTCACTTAAAATTTTTTTCTCGAATTTTGTAAAGTGGTGTACATCGATGGAAAGGTCTGTTTATTGTCAATTAGGAATTGAAAACCGCAACCACTTACGAGGCTTGGTTGCGGAGATATCGGGTTTCGAAAGGAATCTGATTTTTAAACTTTTAAATGATGCCGGCATCATAACTTTTTTCAATTTTCCACTTAAAATTTTTTTCTCGAATTTTGTAAAGTGGTGTACATCGATGGAAAGGTCTGTTTATTGTCAATTAGGAATTGAAAACCGCAATCACTTACGAGGCTTGGTTGCGGAGATATCGGGTTTCGAAAGGAATCTGATTTTTAAACTTTTAAATGATGCCGGCATCATAACTTTTTTCAATTTTTCACTTAAAATTTTTTTCTCGAATTTTGTAAAGTGGTGTACATCGATGGAAAGGTCTGTTTATTGTCAATTAGGAATTGAAAACCGCAAACACTTACGAGGCTTGGTTGCGGAGATATCGGGTTTCGAAAGGAATCTGATTTTTAAACTTTTAAATGATGCCGGCATCATAACTTTTTTCAATTTTTCACTTAAAATTGTTTTCTCGAATTTTGTAAAGTGGTGTACATCGATGGAAAGGTCTGTTTATTGTCAATTAGGAATTGAAAACCGCAACCACTTACGAGAAAGAAATCTGATTTTTAAACTTTTAAATGATGCCGGCATCATAACTTTTTTCAATTTTTCACTTAAAATTGTTTTCTCGAATTTTGTAAAGTGGTGTACATCGATGGAAAGGTCTGTTTATTGTCAATTAGGAATTGAAAACCGCAACCACTTACGAGGCTTGGTTGCGGAGATATCGGGTTTCGAAAGAAATCTGATTTTTAAACTTTTAAATGATGCCGGCATCATAACTTTTTTCAATTTTTCACTTAAAATTTTTTTCTCGAATTTTTTGGTGTACATCGATGGAAAGGTCTGTTTATTGTCAATTAGGAATTGAAAACCGCAACCACTTACGAGGCTTGGTTGCGGAGATATCGGGTTTCGAAAGGAATCTGATTTTTAAACTTTTAAATGATGCCGGCATCATAACTTTTTTCAATTTTTCACTTAAAATTGTTTTCTCGAATTTTGTAAAGTGGTGTACATCGATGGAAAGGTCTGTTTATTGTCAATTAGGAATTGAAAACCGCAACCACTTACGAGGCTTGGTTGCGGAGATATCGGGTTTCGAAAGAAATCTGATTTTTAAACTTTTAAATGATGCCGGCATCATAACTTTTTTCAATTTTTCACTTAAAATTGTTTTCTCGAATTTTGTAAAGTGGTGTACATCGATGGAAAGGTCTGTTTATTGTCAATTAGGAATTGAAAACCGCAACCACTTACGAGGCTTGGTTGCGGAGATATCGGGTTTCGAAAGAAATCTGATTTTTAAACTTTTAAATGATGCCGGCATCATAACTTTTTTCAATTTTTCACTTAAAATTTTTTTCTCGAATTTTGTAAAGTGGTGTACATTGATGGAAAGGTCTGTTTATTGTCAATTAGGAATTGAAAACCGCAACCACTTACGAGGCTTGGTTGCGGAGATATCGGGTTTCGAAAGAAATCTGATTTTTAAACTTTTAAATGATGCCGGCATCATAACTTTTTTCAATTTTTCACTTAAAATTTTTTTTCTCGAATTTTGTTAAGTGGTGTACATCGATGGAAAGGTCTGTTTATTTTCAATTAGGAATTGAAAACCGCAACCACTTACGAGGCTTGGTTGCTGAGATATCGGGTTTCGAAAGAAATCTGATTTTTAAACTTTTAAATGATGCCGGCATCATAACTTTTTTCAATTTTTCACTTAAAATTTTGTTCTCGAATTTTGTAAAGTGGTGTACATCGATGGAAAGGTCTGTTTATTGTCAATTAGGAATTGAAAACCGCAACCACTTACGAGACTTGGTTGCGGAGATATCGGGTTTCGCAAGAAATCTGATTTTTAAACTTTTAAATGATGCCGGCGTCATAACTTTTTTCAATTTTTCACTTAAAATTTTTTTCTCGAATTTTGTAAAGTGGTGTACATTGATGGAAAGGTCTGTTTATTGTCAATTAGGAATTGAAAACCGCAACCACTTACGAGGCTTGGTTGCGGAGATATCGGGTTTCGAAAGAAATCTGATTTTTAAACTTTTAAATGATGCCGGCATTATAACTTTTTTCAATTTTTCACTTAAAATTTTTTTTCTCGAATTTTGTTAAGTGGTGTACATCGATGGAAAGGTCTGTTTATTTTCAATTAGGAATTGAAAACCGCAACCACTTACGAGGCTTGGTTGCTGAGATATCGGGTTTCGAAAGAAATCTGATTTTTAAACTTTTAAATGATGCCGGCATCATAACTTTTTTCAATTTTTCACTTAAAATTTTTTTCTCGAATTTTTTAAAGTGGTGTACATCGATGGAAAGGTCTGTTTATTGTCAATTAGGAATTGAAAACCGCAACCACTTACGAGGCTTGGTTGCGGAGATATCGGGTTTCGAAAGAAATCTGATTTTTAAACTTTTAAATGATGCCGGCATCATAACTTTTTTCAATTTTTCACTTAAAATTTTTTTCTCGAATTTTGTAAAGTGGTGTACATTGATGGAAAGGTCTGTTTATTGTCAATTAGGAATTGAAAACCGCAACCACTTACGAGGCTTGGTTGCGGAGATATCGGGTTTCGAAAGGAATCTGATTTTTAAACTTTTAAATGATGCCGGCATCATAACTTTTTTCAATTTTTCACTTAAAATTTTTTTCTCGAATTTTTTAAAGTGGTGTACATCGATGGAAAGGTCTGTTTATTGTCAATTAGGAATTGAAAACCGCAACCACTTACGAGGCTTGGTTGCGGAGATATCGGGTTTCGAAAGAAATCTGATTTTTAAACTTTTAAATGATGCCGGCATCATAACTTTTTTCAATTTTTCACTTAAAATTTTTTTCTCGAATTTTGTAAAGTGGTGTACATTGATGGAAAGGTCTGTTTATTGTCAATTAGGAATTGAAAACCGCAACCACTTACGAGGCTTGGTTGCGGAGATATCGGGTTTCGAAAGGAATCTGATTTTTAAACTTTTAAATGATGCCGGCATCATAACTTTTTTCAATTTTTCACTTAAAATTTTTTTCTCGAATTTTTTAAAGTGGTGTACATCGATGGAAAGGTCTGTTTATTGTCAATTAGGAATTGAAAACCGCAACCACTTACGAGGCTTGGTTGCGGAGATATCGGGTTTCGAAAGAAATCTGATTTTTAAACTTTTAAATGATGCCGGCATCATAACTTTTTTCAATTTTTCACTTAAAATTTTTTTCTCGAATTTTGTAAAGTGGTGTACATCGATGGAAAGGTCTGTTTATTGTCAATTAGGAATTGAAAACCGCAACCACTTACGAGACTTGGTTGCGGAGATATCGGGTTTCGAAAGAAATCTGATTTTTAAACTTTTAAATGATGCCGGCATCATAACTTTTTTCAATTTTTCACTTAAAATTTTTTTCTCGAATTTTGTAAAGTGGTGTACATCGATGGAAAGGTCTGTTTATTGTCAATTAGGAATTGAAAACCGCAACCACTTACGAGGCTTGGTTGCGGAGATATCGGGTTTCGAAAGGAATCTGATTTTTAAACTTTTAAATGATGCCGGCATCATAACTTTTTTCAATTTTTCACTTAAAATTTTTTTCTCGAATTTTGTAAAGTGGTGTACATCGATGGATAGGTCTGTTTATTGTCAATTAGGAATTGAAAACCGCAACCACTTACGAGGCTTGGTTGCGGAGATATCGGGTTTCGAAAGGAATCTGATTTTTAAACTTTTAAATGATGCCGACATCATAACTTTTTTCAATTTTTCACTTAAAATTTTTTTCTCGAATTTTGTAAAGTGGTGTACATTGATGGAAAGGTCTGTTTATTGTCAATTAGGAATTGAAAACCGCAATCACTTACGAGGCTTGGTTGCGGAGATATCGGGTTTCGAAAGAAATCTGATTTTTAAACTTTTAAATGATGCCGGCATCATAACTTTTTTCAATTTTTCACTTAAAATTTTTTTCTCGAATTTTGTAAAATGGTGTACATCGATGGAAAGGTCTGTTTATTGTCAATTAGGAATTGAAAACCGCAACCACTTACGAGGCTTGGTTGCGGAGATATCGGGTTTCGAAAGAAATCTGATTTTTAAACTTTTAAATGATGCCGGCATCATAACTTTTTTCAATTTTTCACTTAAAATTTTTTCTCGAATTTTGTAAAGTGGTGTACATCGATGGAAAGGTCTGTTTATTGTCAATTAGGAATTGAAAACCGCAACCACTTACGAGGCTTGGTTGCGGAGATATCGGGTTTCGAAAGAAATCTGATTTTTAAACTTTTAAATGATGCCGGCATCATAACTTTTTTCAATTTTTCACTTAAAATTTTTTCTCGAATTTTGTAAAGTGGTGTACATCGATGGAAAGGTCTGTTTATTGTCAATTAGGAATTGAAAACCGCAACCACTTACGAGGCTTGGTTGCGGAGATATCGGGTTTCGAAAGAAATCTGATTTTTAAACTTTTAAATGATGCCGGCATCATAACTTTTTTCAATTTTTCACTTAAAATTGTTTTCTCGAATTTTGTAAAGTGGTGTACATCGATGGAAAGGTCTGTTTATTGTCAATTAGGAATTGAAAACCGCAACCACTTACGAGGCTTGGTTGCGGAGATATCGGGTTTCGAAAGAAATCTGATTTTTAAACTTTTAAATGATGCCGGCATCATAACTTTTTTCAATTTTTCACTTAAAATTTTTTTCTCGAATTTTTTGGTGTACATCGATGGAAAGGTCTGTTTATTGTCAATTAGGAATTGAAAACCGCAACCACTTACGAGGCTTGGTTGCGGAGATATCGGGTTTCGAAAGAAATCTGATTTTTAAACTTTTAAATGATGCCGGCATCATAACTTTTTCAATTTTTCACTTAAAATTTTTTTCTCGAATTTTGTAAAGTGGTGTACATCGATGGAAAGGTCTGTTTATTGTCAATTAGGAATTGAAAACTGCAACCACTTACGAGGCTTGGTTGCGGAGATATCGGGTTTCGAAAGAAATCTGATTTTTAAACTTTTAAATGATGCCGGCATCATAACTTTTTTCAATTTTTCACTTAAAATTTTTTTCTCGAATTTTGTAAAGTGGTGTACATCGATGGAAAGGTCTGTTTATTGTCAATTAGGAATTGAAAACTGCAACCACTTACGAGGCTTGGTTGCGGAGATATCGGGTTTCGAAAGAAATCTGATTTTTAAACTTTTAAATGATGCCGGCATCATAACTTTTTTCAATTTTTCACTTAAAATTTTTTTCTCGAATTTTGTAAAGTGGTGTACATCGATGGAAAGGTCTGTTTATTTTCAATTAGGAATTGAAAACCGCAACCACTTACGAGGCTTGGTTGCTGTGATATCGGGTTTCGAAAGAAATCTGATTTTTAAACTTTTAAATGATGCCGGCATCATAACTTTTTTCAATTTTTCACTTAAAATTTTTTTCTCGAATTTTGTAAAGTGGTGTACATTGATGGAAAGGTCTGTTTATTGTCAATTAGGAATTGAAAACCGCAACCACTTACGAGGCTTGGTTGCGGAGATATCGGGTTTCGAAAGGAATCTGATTTTTAAACTTTTAAATGATGCCGGCATCATAACTTTTTTCAATTTTTCACTTAAAATTTTTTTCTCGAATTTTTTAAAGTGGTGTACATCGATGGAAAGGTCTGTTTATTGTCAATTAGGAATTGAAAACCGCAACCACTTACGAGGCTTGGTTGCGGAGATATCGGGTTTCGAAAGAAATCTGATTTTTAAACTTTTAAATGATGCCGGCATCATAACTTTTTTCAATTTTTCACTTAAAATTTTTTTCTCGAATTTTGTAAAGTGGTGTACATTGATGGAAAGGTCTGTTTATTGTCAATTAGGAATTGAAAACCGCAACCACTTACGAGGCTTGGTTGCGGAGATATCGGGTTTCGAAAGGAATCTGATTTTTAAACTTTTAAATGATGCCGGCATCATAACTTTTTTCAATTTTTCACTTAAAATTTTTTTCTCGAATTTTTTAAAGTGGTGTACATCGATGGAAAGGTCTGTTTATTGTCAATTAGGAATTGAAAACCGCAACCACTTACGAGGCTTGGTTGCGGAGATATCGGGTTTCGAAAGAAATCTGATTTTTAAACTTTTAAATGATGCCGGCATCATAACTTTTTTCAATTTTTCACTTAAAATTTTTTTCTCGAATTTTGTAAAGTGGTGTACATTGATGGAAAGGTCTGTTTATTGTCAATTAGGAATTGAAAACCGCAACCACTTACGAGGCTTGGTTGCGGAGATATCGGGTTTCGAAAGGAATCTGATTTTTAAACTTTTAAATGATGCTGGCATCATAACTTTTTTCAATTTTTCACTTAAAATTTTTTTCTCGAATTTTTTAAAGTGGTGTACATCGATGGAAAGGTCTGTTTATTGTCAATTAGGAATTGAAAACCGCAACCACTTACGAGGCTTGGTTGCGGAGATATCGGGTTTCGAAAGAAATCTGATTTTTAAACTTTTAAATGATGCCGGCATCATAACTTTTTTCAATTTTTCACTTAAAATTTTTTTCTCGAATTTTGTAAAGTGGTGTACATCGATGGATAGGTCTGTTTATTGTCAATTAGGAATTGAAAACCGCAACCACTTACGAGGCTTGGTTGCGGAGATATCGGGTTTCGAAAGGAATCTGATTTTTAAACTTTTAAATGATGCCGGCATCATAACTTTTTTCAATTTTTCACTTAAAATTTTTTTCTCGAATTTTGTAAAGTGGTGTACATCGATGGAAAGGTCTGTTTATTGTCAATTAGGAATTGAAAACCGCAATCACTTACGAGGCTTGGTCGCGGAGATATCGGGTTTCGAAAGGAATCTGATTTTTAAACTTTTAAATGATGCCGGCAGCATAACTTTTTTCAATTTTTCACTTAAAATTTTTTTCTCGAATTTTGTAAAATGGTGTACATCGATGGAAAGGTCTGTTTATTGTCAATTAGGAATTGAAAACCGCAACCACTTACGAGGCTTGGTTGCGGAGATATCGGGTTTCGAAAGAAATCTGATTTTTAAACTTTTAAATGATGCCGGCATCATAACTTTTTTCAATTTTTCACTTAAAATTTTTTTCTCGAATTTTGTAAAGTGGTGTACATCGATGGAAAGGTCTGTTTATTGTCAATTAGGAATTGAAAACCGCAACCACTTACGAGGCTTGGTTGCGGAGATATCGGGTTTCGAAAGAAATCTGATTTTTAAACTTTTAAATGATGCCGGCATCATAACTTTTTTCAATTTTTCACTTAAAATTTTTTTCTCGAATTTTGTAAAGTGGTGTACATCGATGGAAAGGTCTGTTTATTGTCAATTAGGAATTGAAAACCGCAATCACTTACGAGGCTTGGTTGCGGAGATATCGGGTTTCGAAAGAAATCTGATTTTTAAACTTTTAAATGATGCCGGCATCATAACTTTTTTCAATTTTTCACTTAAAATTTTGGTCTCGAATTTTGTAAAGTGGTGTACATCGATGGAAAGGTCTGTTTATTTTCAATTAGGAATTGGAAACCGCAACCACTTACGAGGCTTGGTTGCGGAGATATCGGGTTTCGAAAGAAATCTGATTTTTAAACTTTTAAATGATGCCGGCATCATAACTTTTTTCAATTTTTCACTTAAAATTTTTTTCTCGAATTTTGTAAAGTGGTGTACATCGATGGAAAGGTCTGTTTATTGTCAATTAGGAATTGAAAACCGCAACCACTTACGAGGCTTGGTTGCGGAGATATCGGGTTTCGAAAGGAATCTGATTTTTAAACTTTTAAATGATGCCGGCATCATAACTTTTTTCAATTTTTCACTTAAAATTTTTTTCTCGAATTTTGTAAAGTGGTGTACATCGATGGAAAGGTCTGTTTATTGTCAATTAGGAATTGAAAACCGCAATCACTTACGAGGCTTGGTTGCGGAGATATCGGGTTTCGAAAGGAATCTGATTTTTAAACTTTTAAATGATGCCGGCATCATAACTTTTTTCAATTTTTCACTTAAAATTTTTTTCTCGAATTTTGTAAAGTGGTGTACATCGATGAAAAGGTCTGTTTATTGTCAATTAGGAATTGAAAACCGCAACCACTTACGAGGCTTGGTTGCGGAGATATCGGGTTTCGAAAGAAATCTGATTTTTAAACTTTTAAATGATGCCGGCATCATAACTTTTTTCAATTTTTCACTTAAAATTTTTTTCTCGAATTTTGTAAAGTGGTGTACATCGATGGAAAGGTCTGTTTATTGTCAATTAGGAATTGAAAACCGCAACCACTTACGAAGCTTTGTTGCGGAGATATCGGGTTTCGAAAGAAATCTGATGTTTAAACTTTTAAATGATGCCGGCATCATAACTTTTTCAATTTTTCACTTAAAATTTTTTTCTCGAATTTTGTAAAGTGGTGTACATCGATGGAAAGGTCTGTTTATTGTCAGTTAGGAATTGAAAACTGCAACCACTTACGAGGCTTGATTGCGGAGATATCGGGTTTCGAAAGAAATCTGATTTTTAAACTTTTAGATGATGCCGGCATCATAACTTTTTTCAATTTTTCACTTAAAATTTTTTTCTCGAATTTTGTAAAGTGGTGTACATCGATGGAAAGGTCTGTTTATTGTCAGTTAGGAATTGAAAACTGCAACCACTTACGAGGCTTGGTTGCGGAGATATCGGGTTTCGAAAGAAATCTGATTTTTAAACTTTTAGATGATGCCGGCATCATAACTTTTTTCAATTTTTCACTTAAAATTTTTTTCTCGAATTTTGTAAAGTGGTGTACATCGATGGAAAGGTCTGTTTATTGTCAATTAGGAATTGAAAACCGCAACCACTTACGAGGCTTGGTTGCGGAGATATCGGGTTTCGAAAGAAATCTGATTTTTAAACTTTTAAATGATGCCGGCATCATAACTTTTTTCAATTTTTCACTTAAAATTTTTTTTCTCAAATTTTGTAAAGTGGTGTACATCGATGGAAAGGTCTGTTTATTGTCAATTAGGAATTGAAAACCGCAACCACTTACGAGGCTTGGTTGCGGAGATATCGGGTTTCGAAAGAAATCTGATTTTTAAACTTTTAAATGATGCCGGCATCATAACTTTTTTCAATTTTTCACTTAAAATTTTTTCTCGAATTTTGTAAAGTGGTGTACATCGATGGAAAGGTCTGTTTATTGTCAATTAGGAATTGAAAACCGCAACCACTTACGAGGCTTGGTTGCGGAGATATCGGGTTTCGAAAGAAATCTGATTTTTAAACTTTTAAATGATGCCGGCATCATAACTTTTTTCAATTTTTCACTTAAAATTTTTTTCTCGAATTTTTTGGTGTACATCGATGGAAAGGTCTGTTTATTGTCAATTAGGAATTGAAAACCGCAACCACTAACGAGGCTTGGTTGCGGAGATATCGGGTTTCGAAAGAAATCTGATTTTTAAACTTTTAAATGATGCCGGCATCATAACTTTTTCAATTTTTCACTTAAAATTTTTTTCTCGAATTTTGTAAAGTGGTGTACATCGATGGAAAGGTCTGTTTATTGTCAATTAGGAATTGAAAACTGCAACCACTTACGAGGCTTGGTTGCGGAGATATCGGGTTTCGAAAGAAATCTGATTTTTAAACTTTTAAATGATGCCGGCATCATAACTTTTTTCAATTTTTCACTTAAAATTTTTTTCTCGAATTTTGTAAAGTGGTGTACATCGATGGAAAGGTCTGTTTATTGTCAATTAGGAATTGAAAACTGCAACCACTTACGAGGCTTGGTTGCGGAGATATCGGGTTTCGAAAGAAATCTGATTTTTAAACTTTTAAATGATGCCGGCATCATAACTTTTTCAATTTTTCACTTAAAATTTTTTTCTCGAATTTTGTAAAGTGGTGTACATCGATGGAAAGGTCCGTTTATTGTCAATTAGGAATTGAAAACTGCAACCACTTACGAGGCTTGGTTGCGGAGATATCGGGTTTCGAAAGAAATCTGATTTTTAAACTTTTAAATGATGCCGGCATCATAACTTTTTTCAATTTTTCACTTAAAATTTTTTTCTCGAATTTTGTAAAGTGGTGTACATCGATGGAAAGGTCTGTTTATTGTCAATTAGGAATTGAAAACTGCAACCACTTACGAGGCTTGGTTGCGGAGATATCGGGTTTCGAAAGAAATCTGATTTTTAAACTTTTAAATGATGCCGGCATCATAACTTTTTTCAATTTTTCACTTAAAATTTTTTTTTCTCAAATTTTGTAAAGTAGTGTACATCGATGAAAAGGTCTGTTTATTGTCAATTAGGAATTGAAAACCGCAACCACTTACGAGGCTTGGTTGCGGAGATATCGGGTTTCGAAAGAAATCTGATTTTTAAACTTTTAAATGATGCTGGCATCATAACTTTTTTCAATTTTTCACTTAAAATTTTTTTCTCGAATTTTTTGGTGTACATCGATGGAAAGGTCTGTTTATTGTCAATTAGGAATTGAAAACCGCAACCACTTACGAGGCTTGGTTGCGGAGATATCGGGTTTCGAAAGAAATCTGATTTTTAAACTTTTAAATGATGCCGGCATCATAACTTTTTTCAATTTTTCACTTAAAATTTTTTTCTCGAATTTTGTAAAGTGGTGTACATCGATGGAAAGGTCTGTTTATTGTCAATTAGGAATTGAAAACCGCAACCACTTACGAGGCTTGGTTGCGGAGATATCGGGTTTCGAAAGAAATCTGATTTTTAAACTTTTAAATGATGCCGGCATCATAACTTTTTTCAATTTTTCACTTAAAATTTTTTTCTCGAATTTTGTAAAGTGGTGTACATCGATGGAAAGGTCTGTTTATTGTCAATTAGGAATTGAAAACCGCAACCACTTACGAGGCTTGGTTGCGGAGATATCGGGTTTCGAAAGAAATCTGATTTTTAAACTTTTAAATGATGCCGGCATCATAACTTTTTCAATTTTTCACTTTAAATTTTTTTCTCGAATTTTGTAAAGTGGTGTACATCGATGGAAAGGTCTGTTTATTGTCAATTAGGAATTGAAAACCGCAACCACTTACGAGGCTTGGTTGCGGAGATATCGGGTTTCGAAAGAAATCTGATTTTTAAACTTTTAAATGATGCCGGCATCATAACTTTTTTCAATTTTTCACTTAAAATTTTTTTCCGAATTTTGTAAAGTGGTGTACATCGATGGAAAGGTCTGTTTATTGTCAATTAGGAATTGAAAACCGCAACCACTTACGAGGCTTGGTTGCGGAGATATCGGGTTTCGAAAGAAATGTGATTTTTAAACTTTTAAATGATGCCGGCATCATAACTTTTTTCAATTTGTCACTTAAAATTTTTTCTCGAATTTTGTAAAGTGGTGTACATCGATGGAAAGGTCTGTTTATTGTCAATTAGGAATTGAAAACCGCAACCACTTACGAGGCTTGGTTGCGGAGATATCGGGTTTCGAAAGAAATCTGATTTTTAAACTTTTAAATGATGCCGGCATCATAACTTTTTTAAATTTTTCACTTAAAATTTTTTTCTCGAATTTTGAAAAGTGATGCACATCGATGAAAAGGTCTGTTTATTGTCAATTAGGAATTGAAAACCGCATCCACTTACGAGGCTTGGTTGCGGAGATATCGGGTTTCGAAAGAAATCTGATTTTTAAACTTTTAAATGATGCCGGCATCATAACTTTTTTCAATTTTTCACTTAAAATTTTTTTTCTCAAATTTTGTAAAGTGGTGTACATCGATGGAAAGGTCTGTTTATTGTCAATTAGGAATTGAAAACCGCAACCACTTACGAGGCTTGGTTGCGGAGATATCGGGTTTCGAAAGAAATCTGATTTTTAAACTTTTAAATGATGCCGGCATCATAACTTTTTTCAATTTTTCACTTAAAATTTTTTCTCGAATTTTGTAAAGTGGTGTACATCGATGGAAAGGTCTGTTTATTGTCAATTAGGAATTGAAAACCGCAACCACTTACGAGGCTTGGTTGCGGAGATATCGGGTTTCGAAAGAAATCTGATTTTTAAACTTTTAAATGATGCCGGCATCATAACTTTTTTCAATTTTTCACTTAAAATTTTTTTCTCGAATTTTGTAAAGTGGTGTACATCGATGGAAAGGTCTGTTTATTGTCAGTTAGGAATTGAAAACCGCAACCACTTACGAGGCTTGGTTGCGGAGATATCGGGTTTCGAAAGAAATCTGATTTTTAAACTTTTAAATGATGCCGGCATCATAACTTTTTTCAATTTTTCACTTAAAATTTTTTTCTCGAATTTTGTAAAGTGGTGTACATCGATGGAAAGGTCTGTTTATTGTCAATTAGGAATTGAAAACCGCAACCACTTACGAGGCTTGGTTGCGGAGATATCGGGTTTCGAAAGAAATCTGATTTTTAAACTTTTAAATGATGCCGGCATCATAACTTTTTCAATTTTTCACTTTAAATTTTTTTCTCGAACTTTGTAAAGTGGTGTACATCGATGGAAAGGTCCGTTTATTGTCAATTAGGAATTGAAAACCGCAACCACTTACGAGGCTTGGTTGCGGAGATATCGGGTTTCGAAAGAAATCTGATTTTTAAACTTTTAAATGATGCCGCCATCATAACTTTTTTCAATTTTTCACTTAAAATTTTTTTCTCGAATTTTGTAAAGTGGTGTACATCGATGGACAGGTCTGTTCATTGTCAATTAGGAATTGAAAACCGCAACCAGAGGCTTGGTTGCGGAGATATCGGGTTTCGAAAGAAATCTGATTTTTAAACTTTTAAATGATGCCGGCATCATAACTTTTTTCAATTTTTCACTTAAAATTTTTTTCTCGAATTTTGTAAAGTGGTGTACATCGATGGAAAGGTCTGTTTATTGTCAATTAGGAATTAAAAACCGCAACCACTTACGAGGCTTGGTTGCGGAGATATCGGGTTTCGAAAGAAATCTGATTTTTAAACTTTTAAATGATGCCGGCATCATAACTTTTTTCAATTTTTCACTTAAAATTTTTTTCTCGAATTTTGTAAAGTGGTGTACATCGATGGAAAGGTCTGTTTATTGTCAATTAGGAATTGAAAACCGCAACCACTTACGAGGCTTGGTTGCGGAGATATCGGGTTTCGAAAGAAATCTGATTTTTAAACTTTTAAATGATGCCGGCATCATAACTTTTTTCAATTTTTCACTTAAAATTTTTTTCTCGAATTTTGTAAAGTGGTGTACATCGATGGAAAAGTTTGTTTATTGTCGATTAGGAATTGAAAACCGCAACCACTTACGAGGCTTGGTTGCGGAGATATCGGGTTTCGAAAGAAATCTGATTTTTAAACTTTTAAATGATGCCGGCATCATAACTTTTTTCAATTTTTCACTTAAAATTTTTTTCTCGAATTTTGTAAAGTGGTGTACATCGATGGAAAAGTTTGTTTATTGTCGATTAGGAATTGAAAACCGCAACCACTTACGAGGCTTGGTTGCGGAGATATCGGGTTTCGAAAGAAATCTGATTTTTAAACTTTTAAATGATGCCGGCATCATAACTTTTTTCAATTTTTCACTTAAAATTTTTTTCTCGAATTTTGTAAAGTGGTGTACATCGATAGAAAGGTCTGTTTATTGTCAATTAGGAATTGAAAACCGCAACCACTTACGAGGCTTGGTTGCGGAGATATCGGGTTTCGAAAGAAATCTGATTTTTAAACTTTTAAATGATGCCGGCATCATAACTTTTTTCAATTTTTCACCAAAATTTTTTTCTCCAGATTTGTAAAATGGTGTACATCGATTGAAAGGTCTGTTAATTGAAATATAAAATCACTTACCATTTTCGGAATTTTATTTTAAAGAAAAACCTTTAGCCAAGCTGCAAATGACCTACTTTTATTTCCCTCGTTGGTACTGAGATTTTGCCATGTACAAAATAATAATTCCTTAAAAGAAAATCAAATCGAAAAGAAAAATTTTAGATCACAATTTGAAAATAATTTGTTTTAGATAAAATAATAATTGAACTTATTTTATTTTCAGTAAAATTTGTATTTTCTATTTAATAAACAGTGAAATAAAACTTTTCGTTAAAAATAATTAATCATAACTTCAACGCACTGCTTTACCGCCAAAAAGGGCTACAAGGAATAAATTAAAATTTTAAATTGAATTTACAAAATAATTAGGTACCTTTCCTTTAATCAAATTGGATGTATCTTAAAAAAAAAAACAATCAAGTGATTGATAAACAGTAATACTTAATTTTCTTAACAAATTTTAAAACAAAAGGAAAGACAAACATAAATTTAAATAATATAATTTTTTTTGAATATTACAACCAAATAATAAGCTGGGATTCCCATATATGTAATTGTTTGCACTACCGCACTACCATGCCGAGCGAGACCGACAATACCGACGAAACCGACACTGTCAATATAAAACCGGTAAAAAATTATAATCAAATAAATATTTACAAAAAAAAAGAAACACTTTTAAAGGATAGAATTTATTGATTTTGTTTATATAAAAATAAACACTATCACTTTATTAACACTTTTTTATAATTTAAATGCCACACATTCGAAATTAACATTTCGAAATTAACAAAGAACTCACTGAACAGTGAACACTGAACACTGAATAATTTTAGTTTCAATATCCTTTGATTTTTTGCCGAGCGAAACAAACAATACCGAACCGCAACACTCTCAAAATTAAACTGATTAAAAATTATATTCAAATACAAAATTATTATGCAAAAAACTACTTTAAAGCGATGGGATTTATTGATTTTGTTTATCCAAACATAAACTTTATCACGTTATTAACACTTTTATTAATTATACTCAAAACGAATGCCGCGCACTAGAAAAAAATTAAATTAATATTTTAACGACACAATGTGTCTTTTTTGCGAACCGATCGCGGAGCTAACTCACAAGAGAAACGCACTGTTTGAGGTGATACTGGATACTGAATAGTGAATACTGAACACTGAACAGTGAGCTTGCAAAATAATCCATTCTACTTGACCACTGGCCAGTGCAGCTGCAGTGTGTGTGGGTGATCTTCTCTTTATTTATTCTTTTCTTCTGCTTCTGACTTCTGTGTGCAGATTGCAGATCTCCTAGTTAGGAAAGTTTTCTCTGAGAACTTTTATTACTTAGAAAAGAAAGAAAAGAATAGATAAGGACTAAGGAGAAGATCACCCACACACACTGCAGCTGCACTGGCCACTGGTCAAGTAGAATGGATTATTTTGCTTGCAAGTTTAAACCTGCTCACTGTTCAGTGTTCACTTATCACTATTCAGTATCCAGTATCACCTCATACAGTGCGTTTCTCTTGTGAGTTAGCTCCGCGATCGGTTCGCATAAAAGAAATTCATATTGTGTCGTTAAAATATTCATTTAATTTTTTTCTAGTGCGCGGCATTCGTTTTGTGTATGATTAATAAAAGTGTTAATAAGGTGATAAAGTTTATGTTTGGAAAAACAAAATTAATAAATACAATCGCTTTAAAGTAGTTTTTTGCATAATAATTTTGTATTTGAATATAATTTTTAATCAGTTTAATTTTGAGAGTGTTGCGGTTCGGTATTGTTTGTTTCGCTCGGCAAAATATCAAAAGATACTGAAACAAAAACTATTAAGTGTTCAGTGCGTTCTTTGTTAGTTTGCTCTACGTTCGTTTAGCAAAATAAATGTTAATTTCGAATGTGTGGCATTTAAATTATAAAAAAGTGTTAAAAAAGTGATAGTGTTTATTTTTATAAAAACAAAATCAATAAATTTTATCCCTTAAAAGTGTTTCTTTTTTTTTTGTAAATATTTATTTGAATATAATTTTTTACCGGTTTTATTTTGACAGTGTCGGTTTCGTCGGTATTGTCGGTCTTGCTCGGCATGGTAGTTCGGTAGTGCAAACAATTACATATATGGGAATCCCAGCTTATTATTTGGTGGTAATATTCAAACAAATTATATTATTTAAATTTATGTTTGTCTTTCCTTTTGTTTTAAAATTTGTTAAGAAAATTAAGTATTATTGTTTATCAATCACTTGATTGTTTTTTTTTAAGATACATCCAATTTGATTAAAGGAAAGGTACCTAATTATTTTGTAAATTCAATTTAAAATTTTAATTTATTCCTTGTAGCGCTTTTTGGCGGTAAAGCAGTGCGTTGAAGTTATGATTAATTATTTTGAATAACGAAAAGTTTTACATCACTGTTTATTAAATAGAAAATACAAATTTTACTGAAAATAAAATAATTATTTTATTTAAAACAAATTATTTTAAAATTGTGATCTAAAATTTTTCTTTTCGATTTGATTTTCTTTTAAGGAATTATTATTTTGTACATGGCAAAATCTCAGTACCAACGAGGGAAATAAAAGTAGGTCATTTGCAGCTTGGCTGAAGGTTTTTTTTTTTTTCTTTAAAATAAAATTCCGAAAATGGTAGGTAAGTGGTTTTTTCTATTGTATAAAAAAACATAATAAAAATTCCGCTAGACAAAATTTATTTATGCTAGGTAGGGAAATATTAAAAAAAATTCGAACCAATACCTCTTCATGATTACAACACCGAAAAAAATAGCAATTTAATCAAATAATGAAACTGAGACGAGAATGAAACACATCGTTACGCTGTGTTTTTCGTTTTAATTCTTGTGTAAATACCTTATATGATTTGATATTGGAGATTTTCAACGTGTTTTTTTCATAAAATAAATAAAAGATATTGTTTTAAATAACTTAAAAACACTTATTTTATTTATTTATTTACTTATATGTATGTATTTATATAAAACTTACTGACAATGGAAGCATAGCTTCCGAAATGCATTTAAGTAAATAAATAAATAAAATAAGTGTTTTTAAGTTATTTAAAATAATATCTTTTATTTACATATTGAAATTTTAATTCTATTATAAATAATTATTTACTGAAAAGACGAATACCTATATAACTATATAAATATGCCGGAAGAAATATAACAGATTTTTTTTTATAAAACACGTGAAGGGTGAATAGGTATATACCTTTCTCCAAAACTTCAAATATGTACATGTTATTGGGAAAGGAGTATAACTACTTACATTAGATTACGTATAACAGTTTTATGAGGGAAACATAGTACCTTCAATGGCTTAAGGTATGTTAAACTTTGAAGACTTATTCAATTTATCATACCCCTTAAAAGCAACATATAAAATACTATTCAATATTATAAGGGCAAAAATAGTTAGCACCCCCATTTGCGATTACGAAAAAAAAAAACTGTGCTGCATTGTGCTCAACTTGTGCTGTGATTTGCTGAAAATTTCGCAAATTTGCAAATTATGAAGATGAAATTTTTTCCAAAATTAAATTTTTCTAAAAACTTGAAGTTGTGCTGTTTTGTGCTCAGAAAACGATACAACCGAAGAAATACAAAAAATCGCATATTTGCAATTTTTACTACCAAACGCAAATGATGCGAAGGAGCTCAGCGTGAAAATAGCACCATCATTTTCAATTTTCAAAAAAAAATTGTGCTGTATTGTTCTCAACTTGTGCTGCGATGTGCCGTAAATGTTTTTTTAAATTCGCAAATTTGGAAATTTTAGGGATGAATTCTATATTCGCAAATTAGCAATTTTTTTTCTAAATAACGATTTTTTGAATAGTTATGCATGTCCTGTTTAGAGCTCAGTTTGTGCTTGTTTGTGTTTTTTTTTTTGAAAATCGAAAATGGCGGTGCTTACTTTACGCACATAAATAATGCAGCACAAAGCCCACGCAAGTTTTATTTTTCTTTAAGTTTTCTATTTGTAGTTGGACCCCCATCCCCTCCCCATGACCAAATCCTGGATCCGCCACTGACTCATACCTTTCTAACAAAATGTTATTTTGGAACAATAACAATGAACATAAATTGTACGAAATTAAATTTTCTACAAGTTTGTTATTTATTTAATTTATTTTTTCTAGTTTTTAAAAATATGTGAGTTTTAAAAGCAAAGTTATATTTATTTGTATCTTTATCTGTATCCCTTTTAATTTTTAAACTGTTCATAATTTAATACAGGCTTCATTACATGTTATACATTTCATTAAACTCAATCCTCATCAAAACTAGAAAGCAATGTATAATACGAAAATGCTGTCGTAATTGCCTGAAAAAAAAATAATATATTTGAAAAAAAAAAACGTGAAAATAAATCCTCAAATTAACTTACATGTCTCAAGCGATCTGCATTCAAAGGCAAAATCTTTCCTGCTGTGAGCTTTATAGGTTGTTGAGAAAAAATTATTATAATCAAAAAATCATTTTGAAAATACTTCGAAACCAAATACCAAGGACCCATCAATAAAGAAGTTCCTATCAGATTATTCTGTTCGCTAATATATTCAGCAGGATAAGTTAGCAAAAATAGATCCACCGCTGCCAATACACCAAAAAGTAGCACAAAAATCTTTGGAAAACAAAAAATTAAATTTCATTTCTAGGTAAATTAAATTGTAAAAATAAAGAAAATAAAATAAAAGCGTAGCTCACGTCCGAGGTCCTAACGTATACAAATGCCATAAAACACATCTGTAATGTTACTTCTAGAACTCGAAGAAAAGCAAAGAAATTCCAAAAGTTCTCCATCATTTTACAAAGTTTTAGCAAAAGACGATGATGCTGTCTCTTTAAGAGCCCCTCGAAAATTTTGAATTTCTTCTTTACTAAGATTTTGAAAAGAAGACCGAGGATGAGAACGAGGAGTAATTTCGACATCTTCAAGAATTAAATTATCAGAAGATCCCAGACCTGAATATGAGAAGATGATATCTCTTATTTCAGTTGTTAAATGGTATTCAGCTAAATCGGGCTCATATTTGCTCTGAAGAAGATCTGGAAATCTGCAAAAAGTCGATTTATATAGGTAGACACAGAAAAGTCCCATCCCTATGCAGACATTTTACCTTTTATAAACACCACTGGTAAAAATCAGATTTTTTAAACAACATCTTGTAATATTATATTGACCACTACACAATAATCCAAAAGAAAAGAAAAACGAACTTCCAACAGCAAAACTACAAACCACAATAATTTGCGCCCAAGCTTGAAGGAAATAAGCCAAAGCAAATTGATAGGGATTCTGGAAGAAAACCATAATAATGTTAGCTATCTTTTTAAATAAAACAACAGGGTCATTAATTTCGTGGTTTCAAGTTGGTAGCGCCAGCGCATTTGACACCTGTCAAACTAAGCTGTCATTTGAAGTGTCATACTAGGTCTGTTCGCGTACTTGCCAGATTCTACCAGATTTATTTTTTTTATATGAACTTTGACAGTCTTTCGGACTAAAAATGGTAGAAATGGGTAGGTTTGGGGAGTAAACGAACAAGGTTAATATTAGTTGAATGTTTGCCTTTTTCGATAATGGATCGCTTACCAATCGAACAACGCGTTAAAATTATTAAAACTTACTACAAAAGTGGTGATTCAAACGTAGCCACTTTTCGCGTATATTTCGAACAACATTTTCTTCAGCGATGAGAAACATTTCTCATTCGGTGGGTATGTAAACAAACAAAATTGACGCATTGGGGCTCAGAAAACCCACAAGTGATCGAAGATGTGCCGTTGCATCCAAACAAAGTGACTGTTTGGTGTGCTCTATGGTCGAAAGGTGTCATTGGTCTGTATTTATTCGAAGATGTCAATGGGCAGACGGTTACAGTCAATTCGGAGCGATATGGTTGAATGATAACCGATTTTGTTTGGCCGGCGATTGAAGATCATGACTTGGACGATATGTGGTTCCAAGAAGCTACACAAAACGACCAATTATGGCTTTATTGCGTGTGAACTTTCCTGGTCGCGTATAATTTCACGTTTTGGCGAAGTCAATTGGCTACCAAGACCATGCGATTTGACACCGTTGGAATTTTTTTCTGTGGAGATTCGTAAAAGACCGTATTGACGCGAATAATCCCCGAACTCTAGACGCATTAAAAACCAACATCACTCCAGTTATGGCTGAGATACCGCCAGAGATACCGTGTGAAAAAGTAGTTAAAAATTACCTCAAGAGAATCGCGCATGCTGAGAATCTTCCCGAGGTGGCCATTTCAATGGTATTGTTTTTCACACTCAATGGCAAAGTCCAAACTTTATAATGAAATAAAAATTTTCATCAGAAATGTATCGCTGTATTAATGTATTAGCCTTACTTTCGAAACCAAAAAATGAATGACCCTTTACAAACGAACATTTTCATCAACAGGATACCAAATGGGAATTGGGAGTTCAAGAGGTTTAATAAACAAAGGACGCAATAATGATCCAACCACAGTCGATGTTGGTAGAAATTGCCACAATATTGATACGATTTTAGCGTACCGATGGATTCTATGCATGTCGACGTATGTTTTTCCTAAAAACAAATTAAATTTATAAATAACTTTTAAGGACTAAATTATACATTTCCTTACCTTTGGCAGATCTCCAGAGAAATTCCCTTTCAATGGTGTCAATTATATCATTTAAATCCTTTGACTTGAGCCGGTAATTTAACATCGTAATAAAACTGCAAAACAGCCATACTCCTTGAATGCCAATATTTGACAAAGTATCCATGCTCTCAAGCTCAAAACCATCGTAGACTGTTTTAAAGAAACAAAACGACATATGCAGTGGCATAAAAACCGAAAACCAAGAAAAACATTCCCACAAAAAATTCAAAATTTTTGGTGTTTTGGGGGACATTGCGGGAAATTTAAGGACAAATAGCAGATAAAAGGAATACTTTTGTGCAGCGAGGATTCCATTAGTTGGACGTGGCATTATGGATGTAATTTGTGAGAATTTGATACGTTTTACGCTTATATATATACCTCGGAAAATATCAAATCAATTAGAGAGCGATTAAGAATCAATTAAAAAGCAATTATCGACGTGGAAGTAAATTTAAATTTTGCTATTAAAATAAACGCAAAAAAATAAACGCCACAAATGAGCCAGATAAAATTAATTCTTTTATATAAAAAAGATTGTACATACTTAAATTGTGTTGTTTTCATAAAAAAGAAATAATTTATTAATTCACAAATACACATATATTTCATATTATGAAGGTTAGTATGTAGGTATAACCTAAATCATCATTATAGTACATTGATTGAGGGATCAATCAATTTTACAGGAACAATCTCAGGTGATTTTCGACCCCCTCTAACTTCAGTTCCTACCAACAAAATCAGAAACTTCAAATTTGGATTATTTGTAAGGCTGACCAAGCGCAGGCGCCTCATTAAATTTCAAATCCCTAGCAAAAGTGGTTCCTGAGATATAAGTCTTCAAAGATCGCCAAAAACCGTATAAATGACTGACTGACTGACTGACTGACTGACTGACAGACCATCAAAATTATGAAGCACTTCCCGACATCGCAGAATTTCGCACAGTAGTAGGTTTTGTGGTCGGTGACCAAAGGAAAAAATCAAAAATTTGAAATTTTCCATTCAGGGGACGTGGTATCCGCCCACTTTCCCAAAATTGTTATCAATTATATGGAGCACGTCCGATTGCCGTAAAATAATGAAATTTGGTAGAGCGGTAAGGCTTGAATTACATACAAAGACAAAAAAAAGAAAACTTAGGGGGCGTGGTGTACGCCCACTTTCTCAGAACTGTTATTAATTATATGGAGCACTTACCATTCCTTTAAAATGATGAAATTTGGTAGAGCAGTAGGGCTTGAGGTGCATACAAAGAAAAACGAAGAAAATTTGGGGTTTTCCATTCGTGGGGCGTAGTATCCGCCTATATTCTAAGAATCGCGGTTAATTAAATGGAGCACTTCCAATTGTTGTAGAATGATAAAATTAAAAAAAAAAAAAAAATGGGTTTGGAGGGAATACCAAGAAAAAAAATAGAAAATTTGGGGTTTTACATTTAGGGGGCGTGGTATCCACCAAATTTCTCAGAATTGCGACCAATTAAATGGAGCATTTCCAATTTTTGTAGAATAATAAAAGTAAATGGTAGAGCGAATGGGTTTGAAGGGAATACCATTTACCAAGAAAAAAAATAGAAAATTTGAGGTTTTACATTTAGGGGCGTGGTATCCACCAAATTTCTCAGAATTGCGACCAATTAAATGGAGCAATTCCAATTTTTGTAGAATAAGTACCACACTTCTAGCGCTGCATTAGTATATCTTTCGAGATTTTGACTGGCAAAAAATAAAAATCTTTGCAAAAAGAACAGAGAACAGAACAAAAACAAAAATGTTAAAAAGCCTAGTTCTTCTATATAAAAACCTGTATTATGTAACAAATTAGCCGTGAACCTCTTACGAAGTGCGCGAGACTACTAATGTCATGATTTGCCAGATCAATAGGATTATTGTAGTAGAATTCTCCCAGATGGAGCCTACGTCTTTTAAATACCGCAGGACATGTACAGAGAAGGTGAAGAATCGATTCTTCTTCTTCTTCATCCATACAAATTCCGCAGAAGTCGTTAAAAAATACTCCAAGCCTCGTTTCTGCCTATTAGACAGTGTCCAGTAATGACACCTATGACGGAGCTAATGTGCAGTCTGCTTAGAGATATTAAGTTCCTATAGAGCGCTTCGGATCCAGCCTAGGCCAGATCTGTTTTGTGGTCTGACTTGTGGCCTAAGATTTTTTTTTCTCTATAGGTAGGTATTGCGTCTTGTTTTAGCATGAGTTTAAAAGTAGCGATGTGTATACCAATATTTTGTCCGATTTGGTAGTATATTTCCATTTTTGGCGAGTTCGTCTGCTTTACAATAGCCTGGAATGTCCCTATATGACCCGGCACCCAGCAAAGGTGAATGCTGAACTGGAGTGCGGAGTTACGGAGGAGTGCGGAGTTGTGGAGTGCGGAGTTGCGGAGTTATGGAGTTGCGGAGTTGTGGAGTTGCGGAGTGCGGAGTTGCGGAGTGCGGAGTTGCTGAGTGCGGAGTGCGGAGTTGCGGAGTACGGAGTTGCGGAGTACGGAGTTGCGGAGTTATGGAGTTGCGGAGTTGTTGAGTTGCGGAGTGCGGAGTTGCGGAGTGCGGAGTTGCTGAGTGCGGAGTTCGGAGTTGCGGAGTGCGGAGCTGCGGAGTTGCGGAGTTGCGGAGTTGCAGAGTTGCGGAGTTATGGAGTTATGGAGTTATGGAGTTATGGAGTTATGGAGTTATGGAGTTGAGGAGTTGAGGAGTTGAGGAGTTGAGGAGTTGAGGAGTTGTGAAGTTGCGGAGTGCGGAGTTGCGGAGTGCATGGTGCTCAGTGTGTATGAAATAAAACTTGCACTTTTTTGTGTTGAGATTTAAAATTTTTTTTTTTCTTTTGTACAAACTGGTTGGAATATTTTGAGATTAGGTATGTAAGATTGAACTTTAATAGGTCTAGTCGGATCTTTAATTTTACGATATTTTGAGTTGAATTATCCTTGAAGGCAACAATGAAAG
The DNA here is from genome assembly GCA_929447395.1 of Epistrophe grossulariae. NCBI lineage: Eukaryota > Metazoa > Arthropoda > Insecta > Diptera > Syrphidae > Epistrophe > Epistrophe grossulariae. The sequence continues at coordinate 42,121,331 of OV839567.1, read as the reverse complement.
TGATGTTAGTTAGTGTGCAGGAAATAACTTAGCACCAGCAGTTGTGATGGATGTTATTTGTGGATTATTTGAACAAGTTTTATGGTTAAAATGCAAATGGCAATACATATTTGTTTGCGCAAGATCAGATGACATTTTCTTGCTCCTATTGTAATGCGCCTCCAGAATTTTGCACCCTGTGCATTTGCACATCATGCACTTATGGTTGAGCCAGCCCTGCTCCCGCTGTGTGTGCTCAAAGTAAAAGTTACCCATCAGAAGTAAGTCTCGTTTAAAATTGTTCCAGTATATGATGACCCTTCGACTGCAGCCTAAACTGAATGGGTCAATTTGTTCACAACTTTTGTTTACAAAAAAAAATCAGTATAAAAAAGGCTACGGTTTGTTCCAAAATCTAGAACCTGCCCCAAGTTCACAATCCTTGAAATCCAATTTTTCCAAAGAATCATCCAAAAATATTGAAAATTACTGAAGATTTTAAGCCAAAAAAAACCTTTAAATGAAAACAACTTATTATCCTTGCTGTGGTCCCCCTTTTTAGAAATCCAAAATTCAAAAATTTGTTCCAGGTTGTTCTAGGGCTCTTCTAAACTGTTCCAGACTTTTGTTTCTTATAAAATTGATTTTTAGTATGAAATGTTTCATTAGAATGCTCCCCACTCCCCGTTTTCCAAAAATCAAAAATTAAAAAAATGCTCCAAGTGCAGAATCAATCAAATCCAATTGTTCCAAAGAACCATCCCAAAAATTCTAAAAAGGGGGGCAGAACAAGGACAATATAAGGTATTTTCATTTAAAGTGTTTTTTTGGGCTTAAATTCCTAACTTTTCAGTGTTTTTGGATCATCGGTGTTATATTATACAATTTGCAGAAATGATGATAAAATTAGTAAATTCGGCTACGTAACTTAAAAAAAAAAAACGGAAATCCTGTTATGTTGGTAGTATAGTTGGCTTTTCTTCCCTCGCAATAATTTACAACACCTTAAATATTATTGCTCTTTTATAATAAGATTTTATGAATTTTTAATGTTACGGGGGTTTTCTTTAACGCCAAGGTTTCATCACATTAAACTTTTGTATTTTCTCAAGCAAAAAACAATTTATAAAATTATTTCACTTATCTGCCGATCCAAAAAAAAAAATAAATTAGCTTAAAAGTTTTTGTCCAATAAAACTTGAATGTGCCATTCTTCACGTCATCTTAATCATATATAACCTCTTGAGACTTAAAGCTAAAATAAAAACAAAAAAAATCTTTTTGCCTTTTCTTAAGGAATTTTGTATTTGTTTTTCATATGCGTGGGATAATGTCAAATATTTATATTTATACTCTTCAAATCTGCCTCTAGTCGGTTTTCTTTGAATTCATACCTAACACACTCATAACATCGAAGTTTTTTTTCGTTGTTGTTGATATACGATTTTTTTTTAATTTTATTTATTGTAATATTATGTATAGGTAGGTATATATGTAACAAAATTGTACATGTGGTGTTAAACAAACCCCAAAGCTCATATTTACTCCTTAGTCCTTATTTTATATATCCTCTTTTTAAATTATTTGAAATAATGCGAAAATCTCGAACTTGGGTGAAGAAAAATTGTGCGTTAAAAGCTAAACAAGCCCAACCACTTCGTTGGGTTCTGAATATATGAACAATGTGAGCATTGCTATTTGAGTAGATACGAGTTTGTTATATTTTCAAATATTTCAAGTAGTCACAAAGTGACTTCAAAAATTCATCCGTTTTTTAAAGATTTAATAAATAAATAAAAAAGTATGTTCAAAAATAAAGAATTTAAGAATTTTTAGGGACAATAATTTAAAATTGTTTGGGATTTCCTTAATAAAAATATTTTAATTGAAATGCGGGTTTAACAGAAAAACTGATATTTGAAAATCAAAAAAAAATGGGTCTATGAGAATTTCCGTTGATAATGCTTTAATATAAAATTTGTTTCCTCTTGCGAGGAATTGACAAATCCTCCAAAACCATCTCTTCGTTCGAAATCTGTAGAAAATTGTAGGTCTCCTCCTTTCCTGGCAATAACACGCTCACAGGAATGGTTGAGGGTGTGAAGTTAGCAACCATTTTTTAGAATTTTGTTATTTTTGAAATTTGTTCCAAGTTTTTCCCGATTTGTTTCGCATTTTTTTTTTTATATTCAAATATGGCGGTTTTAGACCCAAAAAATCGTTTTTGACCCCTTTTTTCTTAAATCAAATTTTTGAAAGTTATTAAAGATTGCTGTTGTTCTGGAAATTGTTCCAAGTTTCCGGACTTCTATGCTCAAAGTTTCCAAAGCTATGAGAAAAATTCGAAATTTTTTTTTTTCAAAAATCAAATATTTTATTTTATTTTATTTTATTTTATAAACAAATCCAATTGTTCCAAAGAATCATCAAAAAATATTTAAAACTGAAGATTTTAAGTCCAAAAAACACTTTAAATGAAAATATCTTATTATCCTTGTTCTGGCCCCCCTTTTTAGAAATCCAAAATTCAAAAATTTATTCCAGGTTGTTTTAGGGCTCTTCTAAATTGTTCCAGACTTTCGTTTCTTAAAATTCATGCGCACTCCATTTCTTTTCCTTTCCGTTCACCCCTCCCCCAAATAGTCGAAAAACAATTTTTTGTATTTGGAGACTCCTAAAATCTGCACTTCTAGTGTTAAATTATAATGTAAAACACAATTTTTGGTAATGTACATCAATTGCATGCTTTTGTCAGGAGTCCGTAAATGATGACGTCATATTAAAAATTTAGTGAAAAGTGATTCTATCGCAAATTGAGTGGTGCCTTTTAATTCAGCTTTAAAAAATACATGGAAACGATACCCCACTCGACCTAGTTCCAAAGGCTGAGTTTTTCATTAATTTTTACCTCTTTTTCCTACTCGTAAACCCCTCCCCCAAAAAATCGAAAAAAAAAATATTTTTGCATTTGGGGAATCATAAAATCTGAATATCTATTGCCAAAATAATTGTATCACAATTTTTCTGTAATGCACACCAGCTGCAGCCCTTTTTCCATAATATGTCCTTTATTGATGCCGTCATATCTCAAAACGTTCAAGGATCTGGGAAGTATACCCGGCATTTTTGGATTCACCATATGCTTTAAAATCATTTCAGATAAAGGAACGAAGTTTAACCAAAATCGTTACGAATTGTTTTCCAAAACCAAAATTAAAAAAAAAAACGAAATCATTGTATGGTGCAGCTATACCCGTTTTAAATGGGTGCAGTGCAAGAAGAGCCGCGGGAATAAAGCCCGTGGGTCATATTTCCCAAAAAGAGGGAAAAAAAACAAGTGGGACTTTTTTTCCTTTTGAGATTGGCAATATGACCCACCAAAAAAAAGCATTAAGACCCGCGGCCTGCGGGAGATTTTGCCTTTCTGATTGGCTTTAAGACCCATACTTAAATTTTGATTCAATATTTCCAACTTTGCTTTCAAATATTTTTCAACTAATGATTTCAAATCGAAACGATTTTTATTGAACTTTGTTAATACAGTAAAACTCGCTTAAGAGAAACCCGCTTAAGAGAAACCCGCTTAAGAGAAACCCGCTTAAGAGAAAAACCCGCTTATCTGAAATACTTTTTTCATACCCGAATATCTGTCGACCAATTACCTTTATAACACTCCGCTTAAGCGAAACTCGCTTAAGTGAAAAACCCGGATACCTGAAACATATTTTCAGTTAAATTTAATATTTTTCATTGAAAAAACTCTCTTAAGTGAAAAAAAAATTTAATAGAAAAGAACAAAAAATTTGCTGAACGCTTTTTCTTCTTTTTTATTTTCACCTCCACCAAATTTTCATCACGAAAATGACATTTCAATTTCTGATATGTCAGTACCCTTTTTGGAATTTTTAAATCCGCTTAAGTGCAATTTTTTGTTCACTTATCCGGACTCCGCTTAAGTGATATTTTTTTTCACTTAAGCGGGGTTAATTTAAGTGAAAAACCCGCTTAAGTGAAAGAAAGACTGTGACCTTTTGCAGTTTCTCTTAAGCGGGTTTTACTGTATTTGTATATCTTGGGTGGAACGCTTCGCAGGTTCCAAGGATTTTAACTCCCTTTTTGGGAGGCTTTGTACCACTCACTCAACTCCGTTGCTCCGCGTGGGTATGTTCACTTGTCAGGCAGGCGCCTATGTCAACAGTTTTCTTGGACAACAGTCGCGTCTAGTATTTTATTCTTTGAAAAAAACAAAAAACCCACAGCTTTTGTTTCCATTTCAAACAGCCCGCGGGTGTAATTTACCTTTATTTTGGGAAATAAGACCCGTAGGCTCAGGGGTGGACTGGGAGTCAAAGGTCCTCCCGGGACTTTAAGAAAAAGGGCCAAAAAATAGTAAAATGAGTAGAGTAACAAAATGTTAGCGTTTTCTTTTTGAAGCCATAAATAGTCTGCTCAAAAATTTATATTATGTGTTTAAGTTAACAAAAAATGTGACTTAGTTTTTGAAAATATTATTTCACTAGTGCAAATAGTGTGGAGGCCCTTAACAGAGATGTTTGGGCTTCCTGAGTTTCTTTCAAGCCACAAAAGTTGTAAATTTACTGTAAGGCCCTTACAAATATACAATTCTATGAAAAAGTTTTCTTTTTAAAGAACTTAAAGTGCAGCAGGGGTTTTTATGAACTTTTTGTTCTCCCAGGGGCCCACCGGGCAAAAATCCGGTTTCCCGGTGGCCCAGTCCGCCCCTGCGTGGGCTTTATTTTTGCGGGTCTTATTGCACTGCACCTTTTAAATGAGCTAAAACAAAATTCAAATTTCTAATTTAGAGAAATTTTTTCGTTTAGCATCAGCAGGGCGTAAGTTATCATATTTTTACTTAATTAAATTTGATTAATATAAACATTAAAATTAAAATAAACAATAAAATTTATTGAATATAAAAACAAGTGCAAGTAAAGTGCATAATACAATTTCCAAATACAAATTAAAATGTGCTAAGATTAAAATATGTTCATAAGTGTTTCTAATAATTGTTTTTTTTCTAGTTACATTTTTGAGAGAATGCTTAACAAAAATAAGCAAGATTGTCTTCATTAATTTTTTTTTTAATTTTTTATTAACACAGAATTTAAAATATTTTTATTATTTTTTTTTTTCAAATGACTAATCAATATTCAATTGCCTAAAAGTACCCTCAACTCCAAATAGATCATCTTGAGTTTTTGGTGCGCCTGGACGTAAAGATTCATCAGCTTTCGAATTTTCTTGCTCCTTAAACCATGGAGTGTATTCGGCTAGTTTTTCTTTCCATTGTTGATTTAATTCAGTTATGCTACCAATATTTCCACCATATTCATTAGGAAGCAATTCTTTAGGAACAACTTTATATAAACTTTCCATATCACTATGGAATGTTATTCGATTGCGAATTTTTTCCGACACAAAAGGTTTAACGAAATTCATTATCGTATCAATGAGTGGTGAAATATTTATCACATGCACTTCCTTCACTTTAACCGGATAAGCTTCTTGGACAGCAATCAGAAATTTCTTCACAACCGATGGCGAGAATTTAGCAAAATTTGAAGGTGTTGCTACGGCAGCATCTAAAATGAAGATGTCACCAGCAATGCCTACTTTTTCTTCTAACAATCGTATATCACCAATCATCAGGGCAACCTTCATGGCATCGTTAACTTGATTTGGCTGGAAGTCACAATCTATGGCTCGAATGAATGTTATCCGACGACCATTGGGTGTTAGACCAGGTAGAGTGGGGCAATGTCTAAAACAGAAAAAAAAAAAAAAAAAACATGAGAATTCATTGAACAAACATTGAAAAGGTGTTAAAACTTACACATAGTCCAACACCACAGCTAGGTTTTCTTTTGAAATGTCCCGATCAGAGAAGAACTCCGGCACTGCATTTCTCATTGTGTAGTACATGTCCAATTTGCGTTTCACCTTTTCCAAACTAAATTTACAACCACGGAGGAAGGTCCTCAAACGTCCATCATCCATATCTTTAGGCAGATGGGGTTGTGTTTGAAGCCATTCGCGAATCAGACCAACATCCCGTTCGATATCAGCTGGATTCTCGGGCTCACGAAGTTCCTCACGAATGGAGACACGTTGAGCTGGAGTTGGTTGGATAAGAATCATCTGCATAGCAAAAAAAAAAAAAAAATAAGTACACAAAAAACTTAACAATGATGTAATAATTGTTATTCAAAGAAAAAAAAATGTGTTCATTCGAAAGATACAAGTTCAGTTAATGACGCTAACTATGATGTAAATATGGATTTGGCTTCATGCACATTGGAAGCTTATAATATGTACATTAAGTCTACTTTTTTTTTCTTTGGATTTTGTTATTTCAATGCGCAATTCTCTAGTTTGTAAGTGTATTTAGGTTATTTAATGCTCAGATAACCGGATAAACTTTCACTTTGGTTTGAGCGCGCAATACAACCAGGGATAGCAAACAAATAAAGCTACTTCGGTAGGATGGTAGTTGAGAAGATAGAAGAAGGCATTTGAGTTCATTATGTAATATTTTAGTGTTGTTGTTTGTGATTCAAGACTGGAGTTAACCAAAGTCTAATTGCATATGATGAACAAAGTAATTTGAAATGCATTACTCTTAAAGTCAATAAAAAACAGATAATTTGGATAGGATAGTCTTGGTCAATAGATAAATACGAACGTATAGAAGGGTGACAGAAATTTTGCAGAATTCTCATAGTTTCAATAATAAAAGAGCTTTGTTTATGCTTTATGGAGCTCAATACTTACACTTTGAGATTCAATTTAATTTTATAAATATCATGAATGTACGATGTAGGTTAGGTTAGGTTTATGTGGTTATCAGCAGAACGCTGGACACACTTAGACCATTGGTTGGCCCATTGTGATACCACAGGAATCTAGGAAACTTTCTTCCTACTCGATGAACCATTTAGAGCTTCTTACGAAGCGAGCGAGACTATTAATGTCATGACTTACAAGATCACTAGGATCATTGTAGTAGAATTCTCCTAAGTGGAGCCTACGTCTTTGAGTAAGAGCAGGGCATGTATAACAGAGAAGGTGAGGAATCGATTCTTCCTCTTCTTCGTCCATACAACTTCTGCAGAAGTCGTTAGAAAATACACCAAGCCTTGTTGCATGCTTGCCTATTAGACAGTTTCCAGTAATGACACCTATGATGGAGCCAATGTGCAGTCTGCTTAGAGATAACAAGTTCCTAGAGCGCTTCAGATCCAGCACAGGCCAGATCTGTTTTGTGGCCTGACATGTGGCAATATTACTCCACCTAAGATTTGTTCTCTCTATTGCATCTTGCTTTAGCATAAGTTTACAGGTAACGATGGGTATACCAATATTTGTCCGATTTTACAGTATAGGTAGTAAAGTTCCACTTTTGGCGAGTTCGTCTGCTTTGCAATTGCCTGGAATGTCCCTATGACCCGGCACCCAGCAAAGGTGAATGTTGAACTGCTGTGCCATCTGCAAGAGAGATGATCGGCAATTAAGGGCAGTTTTTGAATTTGTAGAGACAGAATCCAGAGATTTATTTAATGGCTGCTTGGCTATCCGAGAAAGGACTTCTTCCAAGACAGGACTTCTTTTATCGCCAAAAGTTCCGCCTGGAACACGCTACAGTGATTGGGGAGACGGAAGGAGATACTTAGTTTCAGCCTATCTGAGTATACACCTCCACCAACCCCGTCCTCAGTTTTAGAACCGTCAGTATAGAAGTGGATCGATTCATCTTCCAGGAAAGCCAGGTCCTCCCAGAGAGATCTGGAAGGAATGGTAACCTGAAAGTTTTTATGGAACTGTAGCTGTGGGGTGGTGTAATCTGTGATACTTGGGAGTGATCTGAATGAGTTCAGAATGATCGAGTGGCCAATATCATTGTTGGACCATTGTGAGGAGGCTTTAAGACGTATAGCTGTGCTTGCCGCCGTTTGTTTGCAAAATATATCGATAGGTGTGAGATGGAACAGAATATCCAATGCAGCGGCAGGGGTCGTACGGAGTACTCCACCCATGCATCGGCAAGCTGAAAGTTGGACCTTGCTTAGTTTGCCAACATTTGTTGTTTTATCTAGAGCGGTCCACCATACTGACACACCGTATGTTAGGATCGGTCTTACTACCGAGGTATATAGCCTGTGAGCAATGCGGGGTTGGAGACCCCATTTATTGCCGATGGCCTTTTTACATGAGAATAGTGCCACAGTGGCTTTTTTAACTCTTTCGTTTATGTTAGGTTTCCAGCTTAACTTCTTGTCAAGAATAAGACACAAATATTTTGCTTCATTCGAGAAAGTTAAAGGTACACCTTTGATGGTAGGAGGGTCTATATTGGGAATTTTGTATTTCCTAGAAAAGAGGACAAGATCAGTTTTGTGAGGGTTGACACCCAGTCCACAGCGATCTGCCCAGTTTGTTAGCTTATTTAGCGCGTTTTGTAAGAGTTCACTTAAGGTATTGGGATGTTTTCCTGATACGGCAATGTACGATGTACTGTACATGATAGGAAAATATTTTCTGACTTCCGATTTTTTGTAACAAAAAAATGAAATCCATGAAACAAGATTGTACAAACAATTGTTATGGTTCCAGTCTAAAGCATTGAAGATCAAAGGTGTTGTCTATTAATATAATACAGCCCGGAAAAAATATCATAGAGTGCCGGATGGTAATGATTATCTTAGTTTTTAATCTTAGGCTTTATCAAGAGATCAGCATCTTGGACTTAGGCCAGGTCGAAAAGTTGATGATTTCCTTTACTCCCAGGGGCAAACTGAAAGTCAAAGGGCCTCCCGGGACTTTAACAAAAGGACCACAAAATAGTAAAATGAATGAAGTGAAAAAGAATAAACTCCCAAAACGACGATACAAAAATTTTGTATCGTTGTGTAATTGAAGTAACAAATAGTCTACTGTGAAATTTCTATTATGTATTTGAGTTAACGAAAAATGTTACTTGATTTTCGCAAACATTGCTGCAATAATGAAAATTTTATAATTGAGGTTTCCTAAAATTTCTACCGAAACTTCGAAAATACTCACATATTTTTCTATTCTGTTTCTGTGAATTTTTTTGAGAAAGCTTTCCTTTAAATGAACTGAAAGTACGTTAAAAACTTATGGAATATAAGGTTGACTAAGTGTAATTTAAGGCCTCTTTAGGTTACCAATGGGGCCAGAATAACTCAATAATAATAAATGTGGGGCCCCATCAGCTTAACTACCTATAGTTTTCGTTAAAATAATCTTGGGATCCAAAAGCTTTATGCTTATTTTAGGGGCCCCTAACATGAGATTTGTGGGCTTCCTGAGATTCCTTTCGGGCGACAAAATCTGTATATTTACTGTAGTCTGTAAGGCCCTTAAACATCCAATTTAATAAGAAAGTTTTCTTTTAAAAGAACAGAAAGTACTGCAGAGACTTTAATATATACTTTTTATTCTCCCAGTGGCCAACCGGGAGAAATCCCGTTTGCCCGGTGGCCCAGTCCTCCCCTATCTACTCCTTAATATTTAAAACCTCAGCCTTTGACTATTTATATCATAATGAGTTCCCTAACTTTGAGTGATGCAAGGTGGTGATTTTAATAACTCATGTTCATGAAAATGAACTGGGGCTTAGCTTTATTTAACGACCTAATCGTGGAAAATTCAATTTTGTTCTCTAGATATGGAAAATTTCTACAAAACAGATTTTAACCGTCCACGGATTTTGAATATACCCTTTCGTCGTTCAGCAAGAAGACACTGTTAAATGCAACACATACGTATGTAGGTACATTAAACAGGGTGCCCCGGACCTGGTGTGAAGTATTTTAGGGAGTGGTCCTTGAGTAGGTATATTCTAAGAAAAAAATCGTTCTACACTTAAGGTCTATCTCCAATTTTGACATCATTTATCGTGAATTTAAAAAAACGTTTACTAGAGGAGATGAGAGAGGGAGAGAGAAAGAGAGATAGAGAGAGAGAGGGAGAGAGGGATGGAAGCGAGAGAGAAACACGATGGGAACATGGGAGAATGGAAACAAGGGGAAGGGAAGGAAGAGAGGACAGTATAACAGGATACGAGAGAGTAGAATGAGAAGACAGGAGTGAACAGGAGAAGGACAGACAGGAACTAATAAAGGAATCCAGATATAACAGGTAGTATAAGGAATTAATGAACGAAGGGATCCCGCAATATTTGAAAGCGGGATGGAAGGCAGACAGAACAAAGAGAATAATGAGAGTCAGGCTAGGGAATGAGGTGAGAGAAAGATGGTACTGGACACAAGAAGACCCATCTAAACGAAAATTGTTCTGCTAATTCTAGTGGAAGAAACTTTGTTTTTGACTTTATTGTTAAAATGAAATTCTAACCTTTAAAACTGCGTTCAAATATCTTGTCTAAGTCTTAAGATATCCAGTTTCTAACCTGTTCCATTTTTCTTGCCCATGCTAATTTTTTGACTTTGAGGTCGATTTTCTCGAGAAAATGTGTGGTAAACATAACCTTTAACTATTTTTTTCTTGTGAACGTAACAATAATAAAAATAAAAATCTGTAGCAAGATCGTGGAAAAACCAATAGATTTTATGATACTGGGGAAAACCGGCAGCTGGTAAAAAATGGAATTTATGATTTTTCCCTACGTTTCTTATAAAAGTGGTTTTCCATGAAATTTATCCAGATCGACGACTTTGAAGTTCAAAGCGGAGTCAGACAGGGCTGCATACTGTCGCCAATATTGTTTTTGTTGGTGATAAGCGATGTCCTACGCGTAGCCTTGACAGGAAACGGAGGAATTCGATGGACTCTGACATCCTACCTGAAACATCTTGATTATGCGGACGACGTATGTTTACTCTCTCATAGGATCATGGATCACCATCAAATGACAACAAGGGTGGAGAGAGAAGCAGAAATCGTGGGGCTAAATATCAAAATCAGCAAAACAAAAATTATGAGCCTCGGAACCCAGACATCTTGTCTTATAAATATCTCCAAGCAGCCGGTAGAGAAAGTACAGAACTTTCAATACCTTGGAAGTATCATCTCTACCGAAGGCGGCACGGAACAAGACATCAGCAAGCGTATCGGGAAAGCAAAGGCTGCTTTCGTTATGTTAAAAAATATATGGAGGAATAACTCTCTCAGTTTGAGTACCAAGCTACGATTGTTCCGCTCCAATGTAGAATCCGTACTGCTTTATGGATGCAGCACCTGGAAGGTTACAGCAGCTGTCACTAAGAAGCTGCAAACGTTCGTTAATAGATGTCTACGAAACATACTTAGGATTTTCTGGCCCAATCGTATTTCCAACGAAGAGCTCCTCAGGAGAACCGGCCAGGAACCTATTGACTCTATTATACGACGTCGAAAATGGCAGTGGATTGGACATACGCTTCGAAAAACGACTGTATTGCAGCGCAAGCAATGCAGTGAAATCCGCTCACACAAGAAGGGCGAAGAGCTGTGCGGCAGAAAATCACATGGTGTAGGACAGTTGAGGAGGAATCAGCGCAACTAGGCCAGAGTTGGAGGGAGCTGAAACACATTTCTGGAAACCGCACGCGATGGCGCGTAGGCGTAGTTGAGTCCCTATGCTAGGGGTCCCTCTAGGGGTCCCCCACGGACTTAACAGGTCTGAGGACCTAGGTAAGTAAGTCCACGAGTAAGAAGAATTTCGGTTGATGAAAGAATACTGGAAGCTGTTACAACTGATCCATCAATCAGCATCCATCAATTTGCAATTCAATGATTCCAGACGTAAAATTTCACATGTACTGCATGGTGAATGGTTTCATCCATACCACCATAACCCTGTACAAGAACTGCTTCCTGACGATTTTAAAAAGAGAATTGAATTTTCTTACTGATTGCTAGAGCGGAGCAGAATTCTTTTGGACGGACTATAATCTCAATTTACAAGAGATGGGATAACAAATTTCTTCATACATGGGCTCCGGATAGTCTTCATCAAAACAAAAAAACAACACAAACATATATCTGCCAGTAAGACCTAGGATCTTATAAATTAGGCAATGTTAGAAGGATAGGATAGATTTTTGTTGGCACAGTGAATTGATAAATTAGGTTTTTGATTATCTCATTAAATCCCAGGGGTGGCGTTCAGTTGAGGGAATATAGAAAAGAATGCTGCCTAGACTGGGATCGAACCCACACATCCAAGTTAGCAGTCAAGCACTAATTCCACTGCGAAGAGGCATAAATCTTTTCAATACAGATTCAGCGTCAATATTTGAGCAGGTGTAATTGGAAATATAATCGGCCCCTTTAAACTACCACCAAGGCTGAATTCTACAAACTATCTGGAGTTTTTCCGCAATGATTTACCAGAACTATTGGTGGAAATATCACTAAGTCAACTAGCTTTATCATAATATTTCAATAACAGGATGGCGCTCCGACCCACTACAGTCGTGAGGTTAAAATTTTGCTAGATGAAGAGTACGGTGATCGTTGGATAGGAAGAAATGGACCAGTTCGCTGGCCTGCAAGATCTCCCGACCTTACTGTATAGAATTTTTTTGTGTGAGGAAGAATGGAAGAATTTGTTTATTCCACTGCAATAAAAACTTTAAACGAATTAGAAGGGCGTATCCTCGAAGAGTCATCAAAAGTGTGACAGCAGATTGAATCAATAAATATTCAACGTGAAATCCTAGAACTGGCTCTACCATGCATACAAAACCAAGGAGGACACGTTGAGGACCCGTTTATAATTATTTTATAAAAAATTTAAAAATTATCTAAAACCACACAAAATCATTTTTTATTCAAAGCATTTGGTGATTAAGGCTAAACTCATACTGGAGCTGCGAGCAGAGCGGCGATGCGAGAGGTGAGCAGAGCGTTAAAAACAAACACATGCTTTCTTATGAGAACTGATACCTCGTTGCTAGAGGCCTCAGTATGAGAGCTCTCATAAGAACACATTTGTTTGTTTTCGTCGCTCTGCTCACTTCTTGCATCTCCGCTCTGCTCGCAGCTCCAGTATGAGTTTAGCCTAAGGCAAAAAAAACTTTTTTTAAATTTTACCTGCTGCCGGCTTTCCCCAGTATCATAAAATTAATGAGTTTTTCCACGATCTTGTTACCGATTTTTATTTTTATTATTGTTACGTCCTAAAGAAAAAAATAATAAAATGTTATGTTTATTACGCACTTTCTCGAGAAAATCGACAGTCGAAAGTCAAAAACTTAGCATGGGCAGGAAAATTGGAACAAGCTAGAAAGTGGATATCTTAAGACTGACACAAGATATCAATTTTATTTATACTCTATTTTAAAGACCAATTTTTTTCTAAAAAGAAAGTCCTAAACGAAGTTTCTACCACTAGAATTAGCAGAGAAAATTTTGATTAACATGGGTCAGGGTACATCAAAGTAAGCGTTTTCTTAAATCCACCATACAAAATTTAAAGAGATAACTCAAGATCAGACTTGATGGGTGTCAAAGTATGAAGCATTCGATCATGATTTTTGTGACATAAGAATCTCGGAAAGTGACGCCAAAAATGTTTAAAAAGCTATGGACTTCGAATTTTTAATTAGTTTTCATGGCTATATGAATTTTGGTTTTCCAACAATTTTCGGCCATTTCAAATGTTCAATTTAGATTTGGTACAAGCTAAGGATCTCTCAAAAGATTTACGCGATGAACATAAAAGGGAGAATAAAATTGCTTTATTTTTTTTATTTATTGCTGAAAAAGTATAAAATTTAAGAACCCAAAATAATATTACACAGAGAGAAGAATAGTTCAAATTACAGAAAAAATTAGTTTCGTACGACTTCTGGACTTTTTTATCATGGAACTTGTAGGGAGATTCACAAATCATTAAAATATCCACGGTTAAAGTGCAAAAACTCGTAAGTCGTTTTTACATGTTTTTCAACTAACAAAAAAACTTGCCAAATTTTGTATGGCGATCTATAGTAAGAGGTTCGGGTATTCTGCCTTTTTCTGCAAAATGTCCAAAACAACATTTAAACCTAATCTGTAATAGTTGCCAAAAGGTGGGCTCTGACTCTGCAAGGCGTTTTTAGGGCTTTTGGATGACAGTTTGATCGAGATATTCAAGATATAGTTTGTTGCTCATCTGTTAAGCTATATAAACTGTCAAATTCCGTTGAAGGATGGCTAAGATTTCGAAGGATTAAAAAACCTCTACAAAATATAACATTTTTGAAATTGAGATGAAGGTCTACGTTGATCCAAAATAAATTCTGTTGTGTCAACATTGAGATATAGTCAACGTGCTCTGACGAGCATTCTATCAATGTATCCTAACTTGGTTTATATAGGTTGAATTCACGGACACACAAAATAATCAAAGTGCTGCGCTGAAAAAAATGTTGGTCCGTGTATTTATTTAAATGAATCAATTCACCTTCTTAATTAGCGGCCATTTATATTTATACTAATACCCTTTTTTATCGGATTGGTTTGGCCTCATTAACAATTGTCTGCTTAATTTTTGTTTAATAATTGAGTTCTCTTTTAATAATTACTGTATTTTTTATTCGCCTCATTGACACTTAGTGAAATTGTATTCAATTATATTTTATCACCTATAATCAACCTGAACTTATTTTTAATTATAACTGTAGATATTATAATAATTGTTATTGTTTTTTTTTATATAAAACTAAACCACTCGCTTAAGTAAAATGCACCTAGTGTACAAACAAACTGCTCTAATATGCAATACACACTGATTTTTTTTTAAGAATAGGTATAACGGGTGTTCCGAGTCGATAATAAAATCATGGGAATAAGCCTTAAACGTCAAATGATTGTTGTGTCCTTTTTTTTTTAGATTTATAAAATCCAGTATTTTGCAATTTAAATAATGGAAATATTAACAAACGATCAGCGTTTTAAAGTTATATAGAAGCCCACTTTTACAAAAATTAACGTTCGAAATAAAAAAAAAAAAAAATGTATTTCGTGCACTTTGTAATTTTTTTGGTCAGCATAGTCTGCCAAATTGTAGTGTTTGTTGTAAAAAAAAAAAAAAAAAAAAAAACAAGAGTCGGTGCGTGATAATACGGCCCAAAATTCATCGGCTCAGGGACATAAATCCCAATTTTTATTTCTGGGGCTTACGTCCCACTTGAGTGACAAATAAAACCCAAATTTAATTTGGGATTTAAGTCCCAACCAAATGAGAAGACCCAAGCCCCAAATAAAAATGCTGAGGGTTATGTCCCACTAAATAAAAACTACCAAATTAATGATAAAAAGAAACTTTGCATATACACCCAAACTCGCACCTATCCCAAATCCTATAGTATGCCCAAGCAGGGAGTTTCCATACATACGTCATTGTTTATACGCTGTAATGCTGAGTGCTGAATGAATGAATGAATGAATATATTGTGGGGTATATAGCACTGCGACCTATAGATCTATTGTGCCTCCATTTTGAGCTGGATGAGGATTCTCAAAATTAAAGCTCTTCCTCCAAACCTATTTCTCTAAGGAATTTTAGTATTTGGAGTATCCTCAGGGAGGATAGATTGCATTCCTCCACCTGGTAGCGTCCCAGGTGTTTCTTTCTTTGGTGCACGAGTGCATCGCAATTGCCTAGTATGTGGTTTGGTGTTTCCTCTAGAATATTGCAGAATCTACATATTATGGCACTATTTACTAGGCCTAAAATGTTGAGGTGCCTTTTTAGTTTGCAATGGCCGGTAAAGAGGCCCGTTATGAATCTGAGGTTGTTCCTGCTTTAGCTGATGCACTCATTAAAACGTTCTTGGTTATAACGGGTGATTTTTTAAGAGGTTTAGAACACAAAAAATTCGAAAAAATGAATGAAATATTTATTTGAATCGATAGTTTGAACCTTGCAATTTAATGTTTAAAGATAATTTCATGCAAATGTTGACCGCGGCTGCGTCTCAGGTAGCCCATCCGCTGAGTCCAATTTTGGCATACTCTTTCACACATATCGGCCGGTATCTCACGAATGAATGCATGGATGTTGGCTTCCAGTGCGTCAATCGAAGCGGGCTTGTCCCTATAGACATTAGCCTTGACATACCCCCACAAAAAATAGTCTAATGGTGTCAAATCGCACGATCTAGGCGGCCAATTGACCGGCCCGAAACGTGAAATTAACTGTTCATCAAACTCGCCTCGCAATTGCGCCATTGTTGGCATGTGGCACCGTCTTGTTGAAACCACATATCATGCAAGTCAAGAACTTCCATTTCGGACAAAAAAAAGTTTGTTATCATCGCTCGGTAGCGTTCACCATTGACAGTAACGCTGCGATTCGCATCATCTTTGAAGAAATATGGCCCAATAATGCCGCCGGCCCATAAACCGCACCAAACAGTGGCTTTTTCGGGATGCATTGGTAGCTGTTGCAATGCTTCTGGCTGATCTTCACTCCAAATGCGGCAATTGTGCTTATTTACGTACCCATTCAACCAAAAATGAGCCTCATCGCTGAACACAATTTTTCGATAAAAAAGCGGATCCTCGGCCAGCTTTCCAAGAGCCCATTCACCAAAAATTCGGCGTTGTGGTAGGTCGGCTGGCTTTAGTTCTTGCACCAGCTGTATCTTAAAAGGCTTTACGCCCAAATCCTTCCGCAAAATTTTCCACGTAGTGCTGTAACAAAGGCCTAACTGCTGGGAACGGCGCCGAATCGACATTTCGCGGTCTTCTGTCACACTAGCTGATACGGCCGCAATATTTTCTTCACTACGCACAGTACGTAAACGTGTTGGTGGTTTAATGTCCAACAAAGTAAATTTGGTGCGAAATTTGGTCACAATCTTCCGAATAGACTGCTCAGAAGGTCGAGAATGCCGACCATAAAATGGAAGCAGCGCGCGATGAACATTTCGAACCGAGCACGAATTTTGATAGTAAAATTCAATAATTTGCAAGCGTTGTTCATTTGTAAGACGATCCATGGTTAAATTGCAAACCAAACTGAAGCTGTTTGACAGTGACACAAGGTACTAAACACACGTCAGCTGTCAAAACCAGTGTTGCCAAAACCAAACCAGCTAAAAAATCACCCGTTAGTTCCCAAGTAGCAGTTTGGCTTGCCTCAGCTTAGGGAGTTCCTTCCAACTTTTTGATCTATTGGCTTCCTCTTCCTCTTCATTTTTGATTTTGTTTTTGATAACATTTTCATGCTGAGTGCTAGCACTGTACTAATTTTCTTTTAAATAAAACATCAATAAATTATTATTATCTTTTATGCCTCTATACAAAATTGGGGATTTATGTCCCATTGTTAACAAAAAAAATGTCTGGGGCTTGGGTATCATTTGGGTGGGTTTAAAGGCTTGTCTCAGTGAAGCGAGACGCATAAGCCCCAAAAACCAAAATTGGGCTTTATGTCCCTGGGCCTTATGTCCCTGCGCCAAATTCATCACCTCAAAAGCGTCGAATTGATAAACGTGGCCGCCCGCAAGTCGTGAAATTTTGAGAAAAGTTTTGATTCTACGCAATAAAAAAAAATAAAATTTGCGACTTTTAAGCCTTCTTTTTATTTGAACCACTTGTTGATTGGATGTACGAGCTGAGACTATAATCAATGATAATTTTTCACTGAAAATCATCCCCAGTGATAACATCTATTTTTTTTCTCATTGGCTTTGTAAATAAGGATTGTCGCTTTTGGGTTAATAAAAATCTAAGGACTATTGTTAAAAAGCTAAAAAGATCAATGCGTTTTATGTTCAGCAAATCAACAGCTAAATGAGAAGAAAAAATGCATTTTGCTGATATCGAAGAACAACAGCTATATGCAGAGATGTCAGGTAATAATTATTTTTATCAATCGATACTTCAATGTCACTATTTATTATTTTAAATTTGAATTAATTGGAAAATTATGTATAAAATTAACATGGAATTATTGACTATTTACTTCGCTCTACTTCTTTTTTTTTTTGCAACACCATTTACAAGCAATAAAGCAATGATCAATAGCTCCAAATGATTTTGAATAAACTCTCAATTATAAATTATTAAACTTTTCGAACTTTGAAAAATTCAATAACTTCAATAACTTAAAACCCGTCATTATATCTGTTTGCTTACTAGTTTTTATGTTACTATACTTTATTGACCGAGTTAAACATGACTCAATTGGAGCCAAAGTTTATTTACATCTAACATACCAATATAGTAGAACTATGTATGTATATCTACAGCAACACCAGGATAATTGTATTTTTATTGAGACTTTAAACTCAGATATTATACAATTTGTTTAGATTTTTGTACATATATATCAACTGCAATGGAATGAAAATCAAAGACCTTTAAGTTATGTCTTATAAGAATTTTATTACTTTTTATATAACATTTAAATTTTTAACCTTATTCTTTTTCGAATTTATTTAAGGCATTTAGGGAGGTTTGCTGATACTACACATAACAATTTAAGTTGAATTTAATTTCTTAAGTATCATTTTATGACATGGAAAAAGTACCCCTTAAGAATTTAAGTTCAACTTAACTCGTTATGTGAAGTATCAGCAAACAGGCATTAGGGCCAGTTTCACAGTACAGTAAGTGTTCACTTAAAAACCAGATATGGAAAACTAATGTCCAATTTCACAGTCTTAACTTATCGAAATAAGTGACACTTATAAGTCTCCCATTTTGGCCACTTAAGTTTCACTTACTCAGACAGTAAAACTATACGTCTAAAGTGCATAAATGGGAAAATTAAGTACCACTTATTTTGTTAAGGGTGCACTGTGAAACTGGGCCTTAAAAAAAACAGAATGAAACACTTGTTTTATACAAGCCAACCAAGTTCAGAAGATTTCCGACACGTCTCATAACTTCAGTAGCAATAAAGTCAGAAACTTAAAAAAAAAAAAAAAATATTTCCAACCTCTGGCCTGTGCCCTGGACCCACAGTACACAAATCAAAGGTATTATATTGCGCAGGTTGTCAAAGTTGGAAGTGTCAAAAAATTAAAAATGGCTGTTCCAGTGACCACAGGAACTCAGCACGCATAATTAGAAAAAACAACAAAATATTGAAATTAGACAAGTAAAGGGACACTGGATCCACACTGGATCCACCATTTTACCACCATAATACCTCAATTTTGACAGATGCGCAGAACTGAACAAAAATGAAAACGCTAATGATATTACTTTTAATATGTGAACTGTGCCCTGGACCTACGTTCTGTAACTCTCGCATCGATAAAATTGGTCGAGAAACAAAACTTGGAAAATGGAACAAAACTCATATAATTTGTTTCAAATTTCATCGTTTCTCGACTGATTTTATCGATGCGAGAGTTACAGAACGTATAGGCACTGATCAGGGAATACGCAGCGAATCGTTTTAGTTGGCGAAAATGAGATTCGGTTTAATGCTTTCGCTTTCGCCAGTCTTCTCTTTCGTTCTACATTCGCCCTATTTTCGAAATCGAAATCGAATGTGAAATGACATTTCCATTCTTACCGCGCGTAAATTTCCCACAGGTTTCTATTTGCGGATTGGTGAACCGATTGTTTTTTTTTTTTTTGTAAAATAAAGAAAATTTAAAAAATAATCAACACCTTACACAAAAACACTCACTCAAAGCACTCACTTAAGTCGACTTAAGATGATTTACTTTTTTTTGATGAACCCTATTACCAACACAGAGGTGCACAGTTCTCCGAATTCTTCTATCTCACTCCGTTTCCTTTTTATAAAGGAAAAAAAAATCATCTTATGTTGGAAAAAAGCATATTGACATAAGGTAAAATATCTTAAGTCCACATAAGATGTTGTGTTGAAGTGAATTAAGAAATTTTAAGTATACTTAAGATTATTTCATCATAGGAGTTTGTAATAATTGTGAAAAGGTAAAACATCTTAAGTGGACTTAGGATACCTTACCGCGTGCAAACTCAAAAAAAAAATGTCCCTTAGGTCGACTTAAGATTTTTGCAATCAATAATTTAAAACAAAATGAAAAAAGGCAAACTATCTTAAGTCATATTTTGCCCTATAACTCAATAAATATTAACAATATCTTTTTACAACAAATTTTGAAAAAAAAGTTCATAAAATTTGACCTCTAAAAACTTCATTCTTAGAAATCTATGTTTAAAAGGTTTTTGGGAAGCTTCTGTCGACAGTTTTTTTGCTCTCCTGAAAAAAGGTTAAAAATTGACTTAAGATACTTTACCTTTTCAGTCGAGATTAATGATAACAAGTTGTGTTTGCACTTCGCACAAAGATTTTAATTGACAAAAAAAAAAAAATCAAAAAATCCCTGGAAATCAGCTGTCAATTATCTGGAAATCTTGGAAGTATAATTTTCGACTCGCTTCATATTCGATATAATTGATCAAATTGAGGCGAGTCGAAAGGGAGATATCGATTTCAAAACGATTCGGTTCGTATTCCCCAATCAGGCCACACTTTAGGATAAATGGTTCCTGAGAATCACGCTTAAACTGTAACTGATTAACTTAATAACTGACAGATCATTAAAATTATTGAACACTTCCCGGCACAGTGGATTCGTGTAATTTCGCACAACATCTTCGGACCATTTTTACTGAACTTGTGTTAAATATTTATGGGACACTTCAAATACAGTAAAATCTTAAAGTTTTATGTGGAATGGTACGGTTTTAAGTGTATACTGTATACAAAGGAAAAAATAGAAAATTTTATCTGATCACTAATTTTACTTCTTTTTGTAAATTGAGTGCGTGAAGTATATAGCCCCCCCTTTTATGGAATTTGCTTTTTTTGAAAGTTGTTCCAGGTTGTTCCCGATTTGTTCCGCATTGTTGCAAGTTTTTTTTTTAATATTCAAAAATGGGGGTTTTAGAGCAAAAAACCGTTTTTGACCCAGTCCCCCTTTTTTCGAAAATCAAATTCTTGAAAGTTGTTTCAGATTGTTCTAGTTGTTCTGAACATTATTCTAAGTTCTTGGACCTTTATGTTCAAAATTTCAAAAGTTAAGGGTAAAATTTTAAAAAATTCTAGCCCTACTTTTTTCGTATTTCTTATTTTTGAATTTTTTTTTGCGGAATTAAAAAAGTGTGCTTACGATTGTTCCCAAAAAATTAAAATTGTAGAACGTGTATTTTTAGAGATAAAGCCTTCTAAACTTTTTATCAAAAATCGAATCCTTAATATTTTATTTTTTTTACGCATTTATTTTTCAAACTTGATGATAAATGCATGTAC
Organism: Epistrophe grossulariae; assembly: GCA_929447395.1. Classification (NCBI taxonomy): domain Eukaryota; kingdom Metazoa; phylum Arthropoda; class Insecta; order Diptera; family Syrphidae; genus Epistrophe; species Epistrophe grossulariae. The sequence goes on along the minus strand of OV839567.1, from coordinate 42,100,114 downwards.
TGAGAAAAAAAATCTGAGCTTATATTCATACTAGCAGCTAAAAACTGAACTTTAAAAAAAAATATCTCCGAGTTTTTGAACTTTTCAAAAACTCACCTTCCCCTTCATTTAAAGTGTTTTTGGGTTTTCAATATTTTTTGATGATTCTTTGAAACAATTGGATTTAAGCGATTCTGCACTTGGAACAAGTTTTAAATTTTGGATTTTCGGAAAGGGGGGGAGTTTTTGAAAGGTAAGAAAACTCGGAGACTCTGTTTTCTAACATAGGGGTCTCTAAATTGGCGTGATTCTGTCTTTATCCATCCAAGAGGTGAATTGGCGCTATTAGATATAGAATTGATGTGTTGAACCAATTCAAGCTTACGATCAAATAAGACACCAAGAATAACGTAGATAAAAATAATTAGAAAACTACTTCTGTTTAAGTGGAGCGATTCCCTTAGAAATATAAAATTCACAGTATATATTATTCATGCTGTGAGTTTTATAAGAGTCGGTAAGCGTCGACCATAACCCGCGTCTTAGAAGGGTACGATAGCATCTAACTGATGAGCCCAACTGTCGTACCTGGGCGAAACGCAATTTTTGCAGTTGAGGTCACTTGAACTTATAAATTGTAATAAGACACCAAGGACAGATACATTTTCCACACAAAATAATGAAATTCTATTTAACTAATAATTAAAAGGAGTGACTGAAAGTTTTCTTGTAAACTTCATAAAATTATATTTACTGATATTAAGAGATAAACAGTGTTACGTACACACCAGTCTTAAAATTAATTAAGGTCACACATTTCACAATCAAGAATACAGTAAAACCCGCTTAAGAGAAAAACCCGCTTATCTGAAACACTTTTTTCATCCCCGGGTATTTGTCGACCAATTTACCTTTATAACACTCCGCTTAAGTGAAACTCGCTTAAATAAAAAACCCGGATACCTGAAACATATTTTCAGTTGAATTTAATATTTTTCATTAAAAAAAACTCTCTTAAGTGAAAAAATATTTAATAGAACAAAAAATTTGCTAAACGCTTTTACATTTTTTTTTATTTTTCACCTCCACCAAATTTTCCTCACGAAAATGACATTTGCATTTCTGATATGTCAGAACCCTTTTTGGAATTTTTAAATCCTCTTAAGGGAAATTTTTTTTTTTACTTATCCGGGGTTCACTTAAGCGAGGTTCGTTTAAGTGAAAAACCCGCTTAAGTGAAAGAAAGACTGTGACATTTTTCAGTTTCTTTAAGCGGCTTTTAGTGTACTAGAAATGGGTTTAAAGATTGTAAGATCGTCCGCCTAAATGAGATAATTTGAATGCTTTAAGACAGATGCTAGGTCATTGGTAAATAAAATAAATAAAAGAGGGCTGAAATGGCTGCCTTGTGGTATTCCAGAATTTACAGTAAAATAATAATTTGATGGGCAATCATTAAATAACACTGAGTAAGATCTGTTTTAATAAATAAGATTGAAGCCACAAAACAAAGTTTTCGCTTAAACCAAGCTTTCTTAGCTTTTTTTAGCAAGATCGTATGCGAGAGTTTGTCAAACGCCTTACTAATGTCTGTAAAGAACACAGTTAGTTTTGTAGGCAGAAAAAATATTATTATATAGCTGCAATTTATTATCCGCATGATCTGATATGGATCTGATCTTCATAATAAAAGAAACAGGATCACAGTGACAGTCAGTGGTAAAACTATCTCTTTTTTCATTGTGGTTGAATATTTTTCATGTGTTTGTTGGCTTTTTTCTTTGCACTCTGAATTTAATCAAAAATCCCTTAGAAATATAAAGTTCACAGTATATTCATGCTGTGAGTTTTATAAGAGTCGGTAATCATTGACCATAATTTGCATCTTAGAAGGGTATGACAGCATCTAACTGATGAGCCCAACTGCCGTACCTGGGCTTGATTTTATTAATTGAAATACAGAACTACTTAACGACTAATTTACTTAAGGCACTTGTACGAAAATTGGCAAACATTGTTATTTTTGGAACAGGGTCATAAGTCTACAGGATATAATTCCACAAGTACGAAGAAAGAAGGTGACTAAAGACATGCAATTTGGTCTTTTTGACAGCTTGTCACTTGATTTATCCTCAATTTGGTTTGCCATTTCATAATGAATAGACTAATTCCTGAACAACGTTTCCAAATCGTGCAAATTTATTACCAAAATAATAGTTCGGTTCGAGCGACGCATCGCGCGCTTCGTCCAAGATTCGGTCGAAATAATCGTTCAGCAGAGTAATTCGAGCAACCATGGATCGGTTTCGCACCACGTTTACTCTAGTGGATAATGTGCATCTTCATAGACGCCGTACAATGCGCACCGAAGACGCTATTGCTGCTGTGGAGCAGAGTATCGAAGAAGACCCGAATGAGTCAATCCGCCATCGCACGCAACAATTGCAGCTGGGGCCTCTTGGGCCTCTCGGCTGTAATTTATTCGAGCCAGCCGTGGTGGCCACTTGCCCGAAATCCATTTTTTTTTAAATAATGGCAAACCCTTATCTTTATAATGAAGCTAAATTCTTGGCCATAACATTAAATTATATGCGATTTATTTCTTCTTGAAAACGACACGTCTAAAAAAAACACCCTTTAAATAACAATCCAAAAATTTTAAATACATACACACGTTGGAAGTAGATAACACGAAAATTTGTTCCTTGGAATTTCTTATATTATGCTCAACAATCCTACTTTAACTATGAACACCGTTTAAAAAAAAGAAAATTTTAATTAATTATGAAAAATATACTTTAAAGATGCTCAGATCAGCAAACAAGATTTAAGCTATTATTAATAATTTTAATAATTTTATTTTTCTTAAAATTTGATGATTTATTATATTTAAGCAAAATTTAAAGAACACTCAAGTAAATTTTTTATCATTAAAGATCAATGGAATAGCAAAGAAATGCAAACAATTTATATATAGTTGCTGAATCAAAAGAGCTGGCGCACGAACTTTAATTTTGTTTATACAAAATCTTAACTTTTTATGCCATTCAGCTAATAAATTCTATCCTTTTGTAATTTCTAATCTTAATTACAAATCATAAAACGTGTTCATAAAAAAAGTTTTAGCTAAACAAATCCTATCTGCTCGTAAACAAAATCCTATAATCGAAAGACTTGATCTGCGAACTCTTTTTTTTTTTCTTAAAATTGATTTTATTTCACTTTTATTTTGTTGTAATTAAATGTTGAATTTTTGTAATAATAATATCCTTAAGTTGGCTCACTTACAATTAGATTTTAGGTTTTCTGCTTAGATACAAAAACAGGAGTTAGTAATCCACAGAAATATATGGGAACAGGATTATCAACCGACAACTTTAGCACACGTAACAAGTTTTCCTTGTTTAGTTTTATTTTTTTTTGTATTTATTTTAAAAGAAGATACTTTCGCGTACTATACAACCTTCTTGAAGTTGATTAAATCTGCAACTGAACTATAATAAACAAGCACAGCCTCAATATATACGAAGAGAGATAGAGAGAGAGAAATTTAAGTCAGAGAGAGAACCAGAGAAGCTATATAGGTTCAATTATGGATCATGCCACAAGAAGAAAATTTTCTTCTTTTGCATTGGAACGAATTGCCGGATGGTTGGAGTTGTGGTCCGCTACTTGGATATAGATATCTACATATACGAATGTGTATTTGTAGATGGAAGGAAAAGATTGTTAATTTAATAATTTTTTTTTTTTTTTTTTTTTCGGAACGCTAAAGCAATTGAAGAGGAAACGCAAAGATAAGTTGAAATTGAGTACAACTATGCTTCACTGGCGGCTAGCGTTGCATAGTGGGCCAAGTCAATATAACCTCTGGAATTAAAAGAAAATAAAAATAATACAAAAAAAAAAAAAACTATTAAAATTTACAAGCAAGTTCCAGTAAGTGTGACTATGGGTTTAGGTTTTGTGGCACAGACCTTTGAGGTTGCGTTGAAAATGTACTTGAACGTACTTGCTGATGACCCAGGAAAGATATAGTTTAGTTAAGGCTTGTCCAGTTAAAAAGTAGTTAAGAAATGTCGTTTGGTTGTGTTTTTTTTTTTTTGCCAGCGAATATAATTATTTTGAAACAAACACATTATTCAAACATGATATGCTAGGGTAAGAATGTCAACACATTATGTTTGTAATTTTTTTTTTTTTTTTTTTCAAAATATCTAATTATGCAATAAAAATGATTCACATGAACAATTCTTGTTAAGAGAAAAGTTTAGTATGCAGCATTAAATAAAGCATGAAATTGTTCAATATATATTTAACTTTAACAGGTGTTTTATCTCATCCATATATAAAAATTATGATTATAGACAAGTAGACCTTTTTTTTTTTTTTGTGTACCTACGTGCTGAAGCTGATATTTTTTAGACTAGTTATATACTATTTTTCAGCACTTACAACTAATTCAAATTCGATTGCTACTAAAATCACTATGAGATGTTAATATAGCAGGTGCACATTTCTATTTAAGTTAATGAGAATGATGATAATTATACAATTTTAATTTGATTTTTCTTATGCTGATGAGAAATATACAAACTTAGGACAAAATTGGTTTTGATTGTTTATTTAATGAGTTGCCAAATAAAATTTGTTACCTTGAATATAAGAATACATACATTAATTTTTTTTTTTTTTTTTGTGTGTTGCTATTAAAAGCACGCAAAACGGTGTTTATTTCTCAATTAACTATGAGTGAATAATGCTAATTCCTAAATAAACTTAAATCCCAATTATCAAACTATAAAGGAAGGACAAAATTAAAATGGAGAGAAAGTTAATTAGTAAATAAGCTTCTGATAAGGAAATACATAAAATTTAAATGAAAAAGAGGTTGGCCGACATTTTCTTAACGGTTTTAAAGTTGAATTAAATATTTTAATCTCTAACCTCTAAATGAGACAAAAAGATAGAAAAATAGAACATTATATTGGAAACATGAGATTAATATCATATTTTTAATAATAATTAAGAATTAAGTTTCTATAGGAAAAATAAAATTGTGTGCATACTGTATACATGTGAACTCATGTAGGTACTACGCGCTTTAGAACTTATCCATTTTTGTCGTGATTGTGATTATTAAGATTTTCTAAAAATATATGACAAACTCTTGTCGTTCAAAACTCTATAAAGTGGCTATAGACATTGAAGATGGTAGTTGATGATATTGTCAACGATATAGTGTTAAAACATCAAAAGTAGGTAGGTACCTATAAAAGAAATTTAAAAAAAAAATTTTAATATTGAAAAATGTTTACATAAAATATATATTATTTGTAAGACGTACCTGTGTACAAATTAACAAGAAAATTATTCTAGTTATTAACGATATATGCTGCATTAACTCGAAAATAAAGCAATTTTCTTAAAAAAAACATCTTTTGAGTTTTTATTCAAAATCTTAAATTACATTATTTTTAACATGCGTAGTCATTTGGGACAGTGTCGAGAAAATTTTAAAATGAAAACGAAATCGTTGTATGCCAGCTACACTCATTCTAGATGAACTTAAATAAAATAGAACAAAATTAAATTAAAATAACAAAAAATAAAATAAAAAGAAAAAGAAAAAAAAGAAAAGAAAATACAGGAAAATAAAATAAAATAAAATAAAATAAAATACCAACAATAAAATAGAAAAAAATAAAATAAAATATTCTGTTCCTAAAAAGGAATAAGCTACCATGAAAATGTTCCTTAGGAAACATATTTAAAACAAATCCGTCCATCGGCTTATTTTCTTAGATATATATATAAATATTAACTGGTTTTTTGTTCGCTTGCGCCTAACTGGGCTGAAAATCATTCGAATTGCCAAGAGATTTTTTTGATGAATTCGTATTGAACCTATTGCGAAGCCAAAAATTGTAAATTTCGAAGGAAAATCGTTCGTTTAATTTCGAAATTGCATAGTTTCAGGGGTCCATGGTGACGATTTCGGAAAAATCAATTTTATATATCGCACCCTTATAGAATGAAAGTGACGTAACTAAAAAAATTCGACATTTTTTTGACAACCTGGTTTTAGAGTTCATTTCGCTTTTTATGGTCAGTTTACTGAAAAATCTGAAGTTAAAGAAATTTTGAGTTAGATCACTTTCATTCTAAGGCTAAACTCATACTGGAGCTGCGAGCAGAGCGGAGATGCGAGAAGTGAGCAGAGCGACGAAAACAAACAGATGTGTTCTTATGCGAGCTCTCATACTGAGGCCTCTAGCAACGAGGTATCAGTTCTCATAAGAAAGCATGTGTTTGTTTTTAACGCTCTACTCACCTCTCGCATCGCCGCTCTGCTCGCAGCTCCAGTATGAGTTTAACCTAAGGGTGCGATATGGATAGGAGAAAAAATTGATTCTAAGGAATGACAAATTCTACGGAATTGGCAATCGTGTATTTTTGGGATCCCAACAAATGGGTTAACACTTAACGCTCTCAAACTGTTACATTCTGTGAATAAGGTTGTTTGAAGTCCCTATAAATTTTATTTTCAATTTTTAAAATGCAAATATTTAAAAAAAAAATTCATTTGAAGGCTGACAGACCAGATATAATAGTTTATTAAAAGTAAAGTAAAGAGTATCACTTGGAGAAACTTAATTCAAAAGCGAGTTATTGAGTTCGTTATAGGTACCAACTTGTTTTAAGATTTTTAAAATGCAAAATTTGATGAATTTTTTTTTTTTATTTTTTGGAAAATTAATGTGTTAACTTTAATAAAATTAGTTAAGACTTATGTAATTGTTTCAAGAGATTTAATTCATACTCAGAAGCGATATGTTTATTTTGATGAAAACTTTCATTCAATTTAAAAGTCAATCAGTTCCATATGCGTTTCGCCCAGAAAGGACACTTGGGATCATCAGTTAGATGCTGTTGCATACTCTTCTAAGACGCAAATTATGTTTGAATTGTATTCAATTGCTTCAACTAAACAGAAGTAGTTTTCTAATTTTTTTCATCTTCGTTATATTATGAAAACCTTCAAAATTGTATGACAAAAAATTCATACAAATATGATTTTATACTTTATCTTCAAAGCAAAATTTTATTCGATAGTGAATATTTTTTGTTGTTTAATAAAATAAATTACTTAGCCAGCGAAACAATATAATCGTAGATTAATGCATATAAGCTTCTATTCATTGAGCCAATGAGGTGAACTATATGGCCTCAATTTTAATCAAAAATTAATTATACCTTCACCAACGAAATTTTTCGTCATTGTTATAACTAAGCAAGGTTAGCCATCAACAAAAGTAATATCATACAGACTTATATCGCTTATTGCAACTTTGGGAAACATTTTCGAAAAACTGCTCTTGTAAAGGGCTAAGCAATATAATTGAATTTTTTCCAAAATCTTAAACCATCACTTTTGATTTAAATTAAAAACATTTCACGTTAGACAAAAAGCCAATTTGAAAAAATACAAGTATATATTTTGTTCTATTTCTAGATGTCTATCAAGCCTTGGACAAGGTTTATGGCATTTGGGACTTAAGTACAAACTTCAAAGGGACCTTTTATGGCATTTATTTTTATCCCCTGGAAATTACAGAAATCCTATATTGCTGGCCAAGCAAGAGGATTTGAAGCTTTAGAATATTGAAGCCAGTGTTCCATAAAGTAGTGTCTTAGAGCAAACACTGCATATTTATTAATAATTTTATACAAGCAAGAAACTCATTTAGACGTATATGGAACTGAAACCATTTGAATATTCCAGAAATCAGCGATTTCTGAATCACACTTACTTCAAAATGGGGACCGTGTTAAATTTACAATATAATGTTCGGAGACTTAGACGAACCAAACCTCATTAGCTGATGATCTTAAAGCGATGGGAAAGTATTAAAACTCGAAAGTTCTCCCAATGCAAATGTGTCTTTTGAAAGTTTCGACCTGTGGAGAAAAAAAAATTCTAGACCCCCATATAACTAAATTTTTGATAAATTGGGTGGGTTCAATAAAAATCGCCTTACATCTGAATTTTTAGAATTCTGAATTTATGTCGTTGAACGCAAAAAAAATCTGAAATTTCAGTCGAAAGCCATTGTGTCAAATTCCTGCATATTTTACATACCTAAAGGATTTACATTGAAGCGAAAAAAAATAGAATTTTAATTACATTCGTAAATTAAACATTGAGCGTGAGTAGTTGTGAGGATGAAAATATATGTAACTAAATCAGCAACAGGTTTTATTAATTTCATTAAAATTCTTTTTATTCTGACTTACCAAAAACATAGAAAAACTTTCCAAACATCAATATAAACAATTGTTGATTTAAAAATTCACTAAACAATAAACAAAAAGTTCGTTCATTTAAATAGTTATTGAATTTTCATGACAAAAACTAAAAAAAATCAACCACCAACAAGACAAAAATTATAAAGTTCAACTTTTATGTGCAGTGTTTCAGCTGATTTGGCAATCCCCCCACCACAAACAACTTTCATCAGAATTTTCAGATGAGAATTTCTTGTCTGAAAATTCAGAAGAAACTTAACTAAACGTAACTAAAAGTCACTAAAAGTCATCTAACTTTTTATGACAGCTGGCCAATCAGAAGCTCTTAAAATTCAGTATTCTGAAAATTCAGATGTAAAAACGTAATGCATTGAACGTACCCATTCACAAAATGTTTGTATAATTTAATAAAATCAGTGGTAAAGTATACATAAATAGATATTACAAATACCTTATTGAGTGTTAGTATATAGTATCGTTAAGATTTAGTAGATTGGACGAATGTGTTTGTACAGTTTACCAAAAACTGGTAAAAAAAAGGTTTTTTATGGATTTTACAAAATTTTTGTTAGACGGAACTTTTTACATCTTATATATTTACTACGAAAGATTTGCTCAATTTACAAGCTTTCGTACATTGAACGGAAAAAAAATTTACAAAAATATAGGGTGATTTTTTAAGAGGTTTAGAACTTTTTTTTTTAAAAAAACACAAAAACTTCGAAAAAATGAATGAAATATTTATTTGAATCGATAGTTTGAACCTTGCAATTTAATGTTTAAAGATAATTTCATGCAAATGTTGACCGCGGCTGCGTCTCAGGTAGCCCATCCGCTGAGTCCAATTTTGGCATACTCTTTCACACATATCGGCCGGTATCTCACGAATGAATGCATGGATGTTGGCTTCCAGTGCGTCAATCGAAGCGGGCTTGTCCCTATAGACATTAGCCTTGACATACCCCCACAAAAAATAGTCTAATGGTGTCAAATCGCACGATCTAGGCGGCCAATTGACCGGCCCGAAACGTGAAATTAACTGTTCACCAAACTCGCCTCGCAATTGCGCCATTGTTTCGCGTGCTGTGTGGCATGTGGCACCGTCTTGTTGAAACTACATATCATGCAAGTCAAGAACTTCCATTTTGGGCAAAAAAAAGTTTGTTATCATCGCTCGGTAGCGTTCACCATTGACAGTAACGCTGCGATTCGCATCATCTTTGAAGAAATATGGCCCAATAATGCCGCCGGCCCATATTTTCTTCATTACGCACAGTACGTAAACGTGTTGGTGGTTTAATGTACAACAAAGTAGATTTGGTGCGAAATTTGGTCACAATCTTCCGAATAGACTGCTCAGAAGGTCGAGAATGCCGACCATAAAATGGAAGCAGCGCGCGATGAACATTTCGAACCGAGCACGAATTTTGATAGTAAAATTCAATAATTTGCAAGCGTTGTTCATTTGTAAGACGATCCATGGTTAAATTGCAAACCAAACTGAAGCTGTTTGACAGTGACACAAGGTACTAAACACACGTCAGCTGTCAAAACCAGTGTTGCCAAAACCAAACCAGCTAAAAAATCACCCTTTATTTCGTTTCGATTTTACGAAATATTTTTTTGAATGTAAAAAAAAACCGTATCTGCCGTTAACCCTCTAACGCATGAGTAATTGTTTAAAGATTAAAAAAATAAAATACGCTTGAAATGACTTCTTTGGATTTTTAAGACGTCTTTTATTAAAAACCAAAAAAAATTATTTTTTTAAATAAAAAAACCTAACACAAAAATTATTATTATTTATAAATAATTATTTAGAAATAAGAAAATTTGTCGCACTGCTATTTTCAATGAAAACAAGTAACCGACTGACCTGCAAATATTGTTTGGTGCACATGTGTAACGGGCACAGCTATATTTTGTTCTCAGAAATGCGTTTTGATCATTTTTTTTTTGAAGTCAGGAGAAATAGGGACATAACTGTAGAAAGCCATATTTGGCTTCGTATGCGGTAGAGAGTTAAGGAAAATCCATTTTTCCAAAAATCGGCCAATATAAAAAAAATCTGTCAATTTTAAATGGTTATTAAACTTTAATATGACTACTTTTTTAACTGTCTTTTTTTTGACCGCCTAACTGGTTACAAGAAGAATTCAAAAGCTATCGGAGTTTAATTTGTTTAATTTGTGGTCAAGTGAAATTCGAAATTTTTGGAATGGCTCATCATCAAGGCAGTCGTCTAGCCGCAATAATTTTCTTGCTTTTTATTAATGATTTCCTTCGTTGCAGGAGGTTCATCTTTTCTAATCTTTACGAATGATGGTAAAATTAGTAGGTAGATACAAAAAAAGTCCCTTATCTACAGTAATTCTCGAAAAGAAAATTTAATTTAAGTTCCAACTTTCAATAAAAAAACGTTTACAAAATTCACTATACTATCCCATTTTTGCAAAGCATATTTATTTTTAGAAAATTTATAATTGAACTTAAGCTAAGTACAGACGATTTTCAGATCTTACAATATTGTCAGATCTGTCAGTAAAAAAACTGTTCCAAATGTCTTACAATCGTCTGAACGCACAATTTTGTCTGACAATATTGTCAGAAACGTCATTGTCGGACGACAATCTGACAAAAAATTGTCAGGTGTCTGAACACACAATTTTTATCCTTGTCAGTCGATTAGGACATTGTCAGACTCATTGGTCATTGTCAGATGTTTTCATTGAAAACATCTTACAATTGCTGACTATCTCTTCATAGTCCGAAATGTCAATTAGTTGGTTAAAGAAAAATAAAAAAAGAGCTGACAATCAAATTGTCAGACTTTGGGAAGAAATCTACCAACCGTGTGAACGGATAATTTTTCATTGTAAGAAATATGTAAATTGTCAGCTAATTGTTAGCTATTGTCAGACCATTGACAGTTCTGACAATATTGTAAGATCTGACAATCGTCTGTACTCAGCTTTAGGTATTCTCGGGCGAAACATTTTCTAGAAAAAAAAAAGTTCAATGTATATATTTGTCCCTAATTATGAATACAGAGTGTACTTCAACCATTGCTTTTTTTTATTTTTTTTTATTAAATGCTAACATATTACGAAAAATCAGGTAGACAATTTGGTAAATTTTTTAAACACTGCACACGTGTTAGTGCAACTCAATTAAAATTAAATAAAAACCAAAAAAAAAACAAATTTGCTAACGGTCTGCCACTCTCTTTCGGTGGTGGGTAAATTAAAATGAAAATCAGTTTAATTAATTATCATTTCCAACTTCTGAGTAACGAAAATTTCACGCTACCAGTTATGAGTAACAAACTTCTTTTTTTTATTTATTTATCAAACAGTGAAACTATGTTTTATATTTTATTTTTTTTTTTGTTTCTTAATTGCTTTCATCTCTCTCTCTGTCTTTTGTTTCTACCAATTATGATTAAATTCATCAGTATAGTATATAGCAACAAAAATAAAGGTTGGTATGTCCAATTAAAGTAGAAAAAGTTTCAACGTCGAATTGTAGAGATTTTTTTTGTTTGCTATAATATATTGTGGTAATTGAACCGAAAACAACAGTGTATAATATTATTTCTTAAGTAAGTCTGCAAGAGTGTATGGCATGATTTCGAGAGGTGGTAAAATTCAAGGGGCGGCGCGGTGGATTCCCAATGAAGGGAATTGCCGACATGATTTTTATTGGGGCGTTATTTTGGTTATTTTGACTTATGTTAATATATATTAAAAATCAAATCAAAATGTTACTGTAAAACGCCAAAATATGAAAACTTTAGAATTTATCGGTAAAACTTGGATTGGAATTTTTTATCAAAATTTCTAAGTCCGTAAATTTTTTGGTTATATAATTCTTTCTGGACTTTTGTCAAAAATTCATTGGGGTGAACCGCTTCCAAGGGTTGAAACTCTTATTTTGGAGTATTTGCTCCTTTTTTTTTATACACTATCAGATCTTTGCCAAAGAGAGCTTAGTACAAGCGGTATTCAAAGGCTATGTTTATAAGATTCAGTCACCAAGCAGGCTCCTAATGTCAACAGTTTTCTGGGACAACAGTATCTTCGGTGAACCGTTTGTCAAATGCATTGTGTTAAAAGTCCGGAATGAATAATTGTAGAAACAAAACATTTCTGACAGTGTGGCAACCATGAATCTGTAAAGAAAAGTTAAGTTTAAGGGCCAGTTTCACAGTGAAGTAAGTGTCACTTAAGTGCCAAATATGGAAAACTAATTCACAATTTCACAGTGTAAACTTATCGGAATAAGTGACACTTAAGTCTCCCATGTTGGCCACTTAAGTTTCACTTACTCAGGTAGTAAAACTGCGGCTTAAGTGCCAAAATGGGAAAATTAAGTTCCACTTATTTTGTTAAGTGTGCACTGTGAAACTGGCCCTAATAGTGCATATTACATATGGGGCAGCCATTTTGACATATTTTTGTGATGCCACTTGAAGAATTAGTGCCGTTCAGCAACACTGTATTTTTTTTTATAAATTGTTGTACTGTTTTTATAGTTGTTCATTTACGCTGTGGCTCCATTAGCAATATTTGAGGCAATGTCAATTTCAATGGCAATACCAATTTATTGTCTGGGTGGGCCTTCTATTGCCAGCTAATTTAAGTTGTCAAATGTCAGTGTAGAAATTACGACCACAGTCAAGTGTATTTTGCTTTTTAAATTCACAATTTTTTATAATAAAAAAACTTTAATTCACTTAATTTCTCATATTTTCAACTTTATAATTTCAAAACGAAGCACAATTTATTCAAAATCGCGGAGAAACCATTTTGAAAAAGATGAAACGTCAAAATTTTTTTGCCTCATCGATGGAAATCAATAATTGCCTTTCATCAGCCGAGCAATATATTGTCATTGCCATTGCCAAAGCGTCTCCATTAGCAATATTCAAGGCAATTGCAATGAGCCAAGCAATTAATTTCCTCAATTATTGCTAATGGAGCCGCTGGGTTAGGTTCGTAGTTCGGATATTTTAACCCACCGATTCATTAGTCATGGTTCAGGGTTCAAGTATCTGCTGATTTTGATCAATTTCGAAGAATGTTTCAAACAGTTTGAAAAGTATTTTATATCAAATTTTTCACAACTTTTTTTTTTGAATTTATAAAAAAAGTCTCAAAATTTTTGTGTGATAACTTAATAAATAATTTGAAAACGACTTGTTTGATTTTTATTAAATTTGGCACCCAACAGATTTCAAACATTATTAGATTTTAAATAAAAATTATTGTAATAACCAAAAATAACGGTATCTTCTATACAAAGTGTTTAAAATTCAGTAAGGAAAATCTCATATTTCTCAGAAACTACTCCTACGATTTTGATTAAAATTTTAATGCATAGCATCAGTATAGGTACAATTTACAATTTCTATCTACCTTTTGGCAACGGTATCTTTCATATAGAACCATTTTTTTTGATTTTGAGTATCTCATTATCTGTTAAATCGATTTTAATGAAATTTTTTACAAAATGGCTTCTAATAAGTTTAAATATAATATTGGCGGTGCCGAACCTGCCTGTAGCCAAAACAGGCAATTTCCGAGGGCGGCACTTAACTAGGGCGACAAAATCAGTACAATAATTTCAAAGCTAAAAAGGTCTACTTCAATAACTTCTTCGTTCATCGCATGTTGTTGGAAGCGCTGGACCATTCTTCAAAAACATGCTGAAAATTTTACACAAATTGCTTTGAAAAATTTATCCGATACTCGCGGTGGTCAAACAGAGCAAAAGCGGCTACGTGTCTGTCGGTAAATTTATCAGAAATTTATGATTGATTATGGAAATGGCAGAAAGTTTGGAATTTACGTTTTAAAGCAACTCAACTTGGTAAACGCATACAAAAATTAAATTTTGTATTGTCAACATAGGAATTTGGAATGAGATTTATAGGTATCCAAATAAATATCCTTTCGAAAATGCTTCAATCAAAATTAATAGACTCTTTAACCTGTTTCGAAGATTTTGATAAATTGCGACAGTATAAGTATATAATTATTTGTGGTATAAGGTACTTTCAGATAAACCATTCTTAGGAATCTTTGTTTCAAAAACTATGCAAGGACGCTCAAAACATTGCTGCGAAAATGAACAATAAAGTGGATTTCTTTGTGTCCAAACTAATGGTGCCAAAATATCAGATTTCTTTGCGACATTTCAAAAAGGTGGAGTTAAAAGGCTGCGAACAACTTAAAGCAACATCAACAGCAACAATTGATAACAAAGTTTGAAAGGATATTAAGCTTAATATTTCTTAAGTGAAAATAATGTATTTAATCAAACTTCTGCTGTTCTTAATTTCAAACCTTTGTCAATTTTAAACTATGTATTTAGCTTCACATTTCTTATATGTACTTGAATTGTGTGCATGCATCAGGTGAAGTTACCTCATTTATTTAATTAATTATTTCACAAAATACATAATGTTGATTAGAGATAATAATATACTTATATAAGGCAAATAAATCAAATGAAAAATAGATAAAGAGGGAAAATATGACAGACGGGACAGGAAAGGATGAAAGTCGCAAAGCTATAGCAGAAAAAAAAAGTTAGTTTTGATTTCAAAACAAAAATTAAAAAGATAAACTACATATTATATTAAACAAAAAGAAAAAAAAAGATTGTTATTGTTCTCCGGCAAAGTATTTAAACAGCATAAATTCAAAGCATCTTCCCCCTCCTGCTCTCTTCAATGTTATTGGCAAGTGATTCCACAGATAAATTGCATACACAAAGAATTGCCTACTGCTTATCAGATATTTGCGACTTGGTGTAATAAATTGCCTTGATCTTTGAGAGTGCGCATAGCGTATTATGTTTGAGAAATAGTCAGAACTGTTTTTGTTTATAATTTTGTTTATTGCGATAACGGTTCTATATTTGAAAAGCTTACATTTTCTATATTTTATATATAATTTACATAATATTTTTCCTATTTATAGTTCCTATGAATTCCTTCCTGATTTTGGTTTTGTGGTGCAAATTTTTTCCTTTTTTTTGCTGGTGGTGATGGTTAACTTTAGATATCTAATTAACTATGGTTATTGGTACAGATCCTGATAACGTTAGATGCGTTCTGAATGTGCTGTGCGGTGCGTTTGATGGCCTTAGTATTTGCTGTTTAAATGCTGAAAGTATTCGAGCTAAATATACTATTTTGTATCAAATGATTAGTACATCTATGTTGGATGTTATTATGGTGTCTGAATCGTGGTTAAATAACAATATTTCTGATGCATTAGTGGCTTTACCTGGATTCAACTTGCACAGGAGTGACCGTGAGGATAGGGTTGGGGGCGGTGTTTGTATATATGTGCGTGAACATATATCAGCTTCTATAGTTTTTAAATCTACTGCAACCAATATTGATTTCATTTGTGTCGAAGTGCGGAATTCTGTTGAAAAATGCTTACTTGTAGCTATTTATAGTCCGCCAAATATGTTTAAAGAAGAAAACTTGTGTGAAGTTAGGGAAACTTTGATGAAACTGGGTCCAAAGTACAGTGATATTTTGATTGGAGGTGACTTTAACGTAAACTTTTTGAGTAACAGCAGTTCTACGCGTTTATTACAGCATTTCTGTGATATTTTTGGTCTTTCTGTCGTTAATAGTCAGTGGCCAACCTGTTTCAAATCTGAAGTGAATCCCTCTTTATTAGACATGCTTTTGACCAGCTCTAGACACAGAATTCTGGGAAATGATCAAATAAGACCTACTTCGGACTTTATCCATGATTTAATTTTTTGCTCTTTTCAGTTTGATGTTAACGTCAGGAATACCACTCGTACATTGAACTTCAGGTCGTACCGTAACTTTGACTATGAACATTTAAGGGTGAATTTTACTAGCTTGGAGTGGAATGAAATTTACCTTTCTCCGAATGTGAATGTTAAAGTTACACTATTTAACAACCTTTTAACTCGGCTTTATGATAGTTATGTTCCGCTAATTACTAAAGAATTAAGGTTAAATGGATGTCCCTGGTTTAACAACAACATTAAGTGTCTCATTAGGGAAAGGGAGCGTTTCTTTAGGAGATATAAGTGTAATCCTTCTGAGTTCAATAAAAGACAGTTTATATATGCTCGTAACAGAGTAAATTCTAGTATTCGCAACTCTAAGCGCGCATACCTTCAACAGAAACTTGATCCGTCTCTCAGTTCTAAGGAACTTTGGAGAAACTTGAAAGAACTTGGAGTTAAAGAAGACAAAAATAAAAGTAAATGCCCGTTTAGTCCCGAAGTGATGTCTAATGTTCTGATTCCGACCTTGTCAAGTTCAAGTATTAGCCAAGATATATTTATTATGCCTGAAAGTGATAACTCTTTTTCATTTGATTTCATTAGTGTTTGTGACCTTTACAATTCTGTCAGATCGGTTAAATCGAATGCTATAGGTCCGGATGACATATCGCCAAAGTTTTTAAAGCTCATACTCCCCATTTTAAGTAATTATTTAATTCATATTTTCAATTTTTGCATATATAGAGGTGAATTTCCTGATGCGTGGAAAAATGCTAGTATTATACCAGTTCCCAAAAAATTAAACCCCTCTATCCCCTCTGAGTACAGGCCTATAAGCATCTTATCCTATCCGTGCAAGCTATTTGAAAAAATAGTTCATGATCAAATTCAAACATATCTAAATGAACACGAACTGCTTTCAAAGTGGCAATCTGGGTTTCGCAATAAGCACAGTTGTGAATCTGCAGCAATTAAAGTTACGTCGGATATCCGGTTTGCACTTGATTCTGGTAAATTTGGTGTCATTGTGCTCTGAGATTTCTCTAAGGCATTCGACTGTATTGATCACTAGCACATCACTTAAGCTTTTGTTTAACTACCTGGTTGACAGGGTACAGCGAATAAAAACTGGGGCTGGAATTTCAAACCCTCTTATTACAAATCTGGGTATTCCACAGGGCTCAGTTTTGGGTCCACTGTTATTTTCACTGTTGTTTTCACTGTTTGTAAACGACCTTCCCAATGTCATATCCAATTGCCAAGTTCATTTGTATGCTGACGATGTTGTTCTCTACATTTTTAGTAGAATTGGTTTGAGGGAGGATTGTATAGCTAGGTTAAATGAAGATTTAAGCCATATCCTTTCTTGGTCTAATTGTAACTGTATGAAGCTCAATCCTGCTAAGTCTGTTGCCATGTTATGCTCTAGAGATAAGATTAGCTTTTTAGATTTTCCCACGATTGAACTTGATAATGAAGATATTACCTATGTGAAAGATGTAAAATACTTAGGATATAGAATAAATAATAATCTAACATGCTGTAGTGCAATCTCTGATACCATTAGAAATATCTACTTCGGATTACGATCTCTGAGATCTTCTTCGGACTTATTGATTCCCCACATGAAATTACGCCTCATTAAATCATTAATTATGCCATATTTTACTTTTAATTGTTCCGTATATCCAATTTTGGACTGTGAGTGTAGACGCAAATTGAACGTTGCACTTAATGACTGCATTCGCTTTATTTACAATGTGCCTAGATATTCCAGTGTTTCGCATTTACGTCACATTCTTTTTGGAATAAATCTTGATGATTACCTGAAGTTTAGGATTGTTTTGAAGCTCCACAATATCATCCACAACAGGTGTCCTAATTATCTTAGTGAAATTTTAAATTATGCACATTCCCAAAGAGGTATGAAACTTATTTTACCGCGCTTCGCTTACAGCATAGCCGAACGATCATTTTATGTTTCTGCAATTCGTTTGTGGAATGCTCTCCCAAATGAGTTGCAAATTACTGCCGCGCCCACAGCATTTAGGAGGAAACTATTTTGGCAATTTAAAAATCAAACTTAGGAACTTAATTTGCACTTAGATAATAGTCTTTTTTTCCTTTTTCTTCTCTTTTTAAATATCTAAGTATCATTCTCTGTTAATTTTCTTGCATTTAAACTTAAATTTTCTTATTTTTTCTTATTATTTTTCTATAAATATAAAATCGAACTTTTGTATTTAACTGTATTTAGTTGATTACCCTAGTCTAGTCTTAAAATAATGTTTTATAATTTTTATATTTTTGAATATTTAAAAACTTTGTTATTTACTAAAATATCGATACTCTAGAAGATTTAAATTTTAATGTATCATTGTAAAGTGAACTCTTCTTCGAAATAAATGAAATGAAATGAAATGAAATTTTAGTACCTAATGAGTCTAAAGAGCATCCTAAGATGGTTTTGACAAATGGAGATGTGTGGTCACAGAATCTTAAGTTAAACACAAATATCTTGCACAGTTGTTGAAAGCAACATTTAATTTTCTTGAAGATTCACAATCGAGATTAGAGAAAAGCTCACATCCGTACAAGATTATGGGTAAAACATATGATTTTATTAGATTAAGTTTTGCTTGGACGGGCAGAAACGCATTTGTTGCACTAAGGCCACGCAGAATTCCATATATTTTTGACACAATTCTGTTTACGTGATCAGACCAACTCAAATTAACGTTTAAAAGAATACCTAGATTTTTAAATTTGGATTCAAATTTAATGGTAGAAAGGTTTATGATAATTGGAGGAAGATTATCAATATCTACTTTTGTTCGATAAAATGGCATGGCTCTTGTTTTGAGTGGATTTAAGTTCAGTTCATTTTCTATAGATCACTGAAAAACTGCATCAAGGTCACGGTTAATTTCGAATGTAGCTGGCAAAAGACTTGATTTAGGGAAAATAGTGTAAACTTGTACGTCATCTGCATAAATATATGGTGGTTACATTTAATAAATCTTTTGGAAATGTCGTTGACGTAAAGAGTAAAGGGCCCAAAATTGAACCTTATGGCACACCAACGGGTTCTTTTAGGCTAGATGAATGTTCATTTCCAAGATAGACGGATTGTTGGCGGTCACTTAGGTACGACGCAATAAGTCTGCACACGGTGTTTTCAAAGCCAAATTGATTTTTAAGTTTTTTCAGGAGAATTGAGTGATTTACAGATTTGATATTGGAGATTTTTAACGTGTTTTTTCATGAAATAAATAAAAGATATTATTTTAAATAACTTAAAAACACTTATTTTATTTATTTATTTACTTAAATGCATTTCGGAAGCTATGCTTCCATCGTCAGTAAGTTTAATATAAATAATAATAAAAAAAAAAAAAAAAAAAAAAAAAAATTTTTTTTTACAGAATCAAATGCTTTTGAAAAATCTAGAAATACAATTAAGGCCATCATATCATTTTCAAAGTCACACCGAATATCTTCACATATTTTAGTAAGTGCAGAAATGCAGCTATGATTGCCTCCGCGGAAACCCGATTGGTACGTCGTAAGAAGATTGTTTCTTTTTAAGTAACCTTTGACTTGATAACACATCACTTTCTCAAAGACTTTACTGAAAAAAGGTAGAATTGCAATAGGCCTATGCTCGTCGTTTGATGAAGGCTTTGGCAATGGAATTATTTTAGCAAACTTCTTAAATGAAGTGCAAACATATTAAATGAAACCCTATTTTAATGTTAATGTTGTCGTTAGCTTCCTTTTTTATTTGGGGCGGCAAAATATCGATTTGCCTAGGGCGGCAAAATTTCCAGGTTCCGCACCGAATATTGGATATAAAAACTGTCAAAAAAATAAATTTTGGATTTTTTGGAAAATCGATATTTCGAGAATGATTTTTTCAAAATTATTTTTTTAACTAAATACTAAAAAATGGCGTAACAATTTTTTTTTTTTAAATGTTTTAAAAATTTTATTTATAAAAAATTTTTCATTTCCTTAAAGTGATACAAATAAAGCCCTAAGAAAAATTCATTTTTTTTTCAGATTTTTTATTTAATTTTCTTTGTTTTTCAGGCAAAATTTACCCCTTTTACATTTTTTTTAAAGCAAATAATTTCCAAAACTCATTTAAAAATTCCAAAATATTTATTTAAGGCGATAAATTCGTAAATCCACTCCTTCTGCCGTCTGCGCTACCAGTCGATTATGGTGGCTATATCGAAATGATTCATTATGACTCATTGACTCAGCATGGTTATTTCAACTAAATAAGAAGTGCAAGTGTGAAAAAATGCTATAAGATTGTTGCTCCCTGAAGTTGAAGACTTCACTTATACTGGTGCTGTGCTGTGAGCTTGAATTGCATGCTATATGTAGGTACGTGTAAGTTCACTATGATTTTTTGTGCAAAGTGGCGCTAGGGAAAATATTGCACATATGTTCATTTATGTTTAGGTATATACTATAAGTAGGTACCTAACTTATACTATACAATTGTATGGAATCATATGGTTATAATATAACATGTGCAGTTTTATACTTTTAATTAAGACTATATACACAAAACTTTTTTATGTTTGTTTCGCAGGAAGTACGAAAATTATAGTAAGTAGGTACGGAAAATCATGAAACTTCATACATACAGTATACAGTGTTTGACACGAACTCTTTAAGTTTAAGTCAAGTGTTATGTCAATATATATATGTATACATACATTCATAATGTGTATAGTTCTTGTTCAGTACATATAGGTACATGACTGTATAGTTAAGAAGCTTGTACATATTTTGTGTAATGACTGCCGACTTTTTACTGAAGGAATTCAGAGCATAATTTATAGATAAGTACATACATAATATATTACTTAACTGCCTATAATGGGTATAGAAGCAGTAGGCAATTAAATATTAAACAAAAGAGACTGAATATACATTTGCAACAGGAATATACATATATGTAGGTATTATACATATATGCAAAAGCTATAATGTTGTTTTATGAATGATTTGTTTAAAATTGACAGCTTATAGCTTTCTTTGTTTAGGTTATATAGAATTATGTACGAAATAATTTAGATAACTTTGATAGTATAAGTTAAGTACCTATTTACTGATGAGTTATCTGGAATGAGCTATTTATATTTGTAGGGAAGAGGGGGTCACCTTTGAACACTTTTTGGTTTAGAGATGGAATTATTATAGCCTGTAAGTTATCGTCACTTAAATTTAATAATAATGGCGCAAAATTTTAAACAGTTCTCGTTTAAGCAATAAACCCGACTCTAGTTAAAATAGTCCAGGGTTGCGAGTTTGTGAATTAAAAAAATCATTAAGTCATAAGTTAGCAGATGACTTGTGAATTAAAAAAATTTTATTCATAAGTTAGTTAGTTACTTATGAATTAAAAAAAAATAATTCTATAGCTAGTTAGTGACTTATGATTTAAAAAAAGTTTAATTCATAAGTCAGTTGGTGACTTGTGAATTAAAACAATTTAAGTCATACACGGAGAAAAATCAGCCACTTTAAAATAAGATGATGCTCATCTTAATACCAATCTGCTTAAAACTACAAGATTTCAAATTAAGTTAAATGGATTCCTTTTAAACTCTGTTAGATTTGAAATGAACTTCATTTTTTTAATTTTTCTTATTAGAATTTTCTTTTTAAATTTTCGTGACTTTTTCTGTTTAAAATTAAATGTTTTTTCAATAATTCTATATGCTGACTTGTTAAAATAAGAAGATTTTCTTAAAAAATAACATCATTTTAAATTAAGCTGATCATCTCCTTAAAATAGAAAGTCTCCACTTACTTTCAATGGGAAATCCGTTTAATGTGGCTTCGATGCAAAAACAAAAAAAAAGGTAAAAGAAGAGAATCCTTTTAAATTAAGTTGAATATCTGCTTAAACTAAGAAACGTTTGTTTGATTTAATTGTGTTTTTTGGCAAGGTGGACGGGAGATGCATTAAATGGATTTCTCATTGAAAGTTAGTGGAGACTTTCTAATTTAAGGTGATATTCTCCTTAAATTAAAATGATTCACGTCTTTTTTTCTTTTTTTTTTGTTAGAATATTATTGCACGGTAGACACATTGAACGGATTTCTCATTGAAAGTAAGTGGAGGCCTTCAATTTTAAGTAGATCACCTTAGTTTAAAATGATTCTCTTTGTTTTCTCAGCGTCCTGGCAAGATTTTTTGCTAGAGTAGATTCAATGTCTTTCATTAGTCCATTGTTCTTTCGTCAGTCGAGTTAATTGGTAGCAGTTGTTTTGCGAAACGTGTTTTTAATTTCAAGTTCGTGTTATGTTAAAAAGAAGTGAAAGTGAAATGTCGGAAAGTGAAGCACAAAATAATATAGTGTATGAAGTAGTTTATTCAACGGGGAGTAATGAAATCACAGGACTCTTTCTTGAATGGGGCCTCTCGTCGGAATCGATTGCACTACTCCACGAGCAGGGTGTTGATGCAAATATACTCTGTAAAATGGAGCGCAAAGATATCGAAATACTTTGTTCGCAGTTAAACTTTAATTTTCGAGAATATATTTTGTTAAAAGACGGATTGTTAAATTGGCGCACGGCACAGGTATATGTTATAAGGAAGTATCTATTTTGTATCTTAGTCATATAGTGAATTATTCTTGGGCAATGTTCTATGGAAAAAATCTGTTCTCATTGGTTTAGCCAACAGGAACCATATTCTATAAAAAGACTAAAAAAAATTATTATTCTATAAAAACAACTGCAAGGGTAAGGCCAAACACCATTTTTAAATTTGTTTAAGTAAGTATCCAAATTTAACAATTTTGAGAAAATAAATTTCTTAGTACCTACCTAAAAAATTTAAGCAAATAAATAAAAAAAATAATTTTTTGAAAATATATAGTGTTTACTTATATCAAAGTTAAATAGAATGATGCAAGAAAATGGAAAAAAATCTCGAGAACACGATATTTTCCCTTTCCTTGGCCACTTTGTATACACTGGCCTATACAACCGGAAAAAAATCTTTCAAATTCAAATTATTTAATATTCCTTGCTAACAATATTTGCTGTATATTTCTGGTTTATAAGGGAAAACCTTTGGCAGGATCAAGTTCAACCGATCGAGATACGCTATCAATGTCCAAGTCAGTTTCAAGGTGGCTAGACAGCATTCAGCAGCCCTCACCTTTAACATCTTCCTCTGAAACACTTATATTTATAGATATACTCAATATCGAAAGTCTTTTACAAAAAACAATAAAAGGCCAGATGATAATTGACTTTTACAAGGAAAATAACTTTTTAAATAATAAATGTCAAAAGGACTTGGTCCAATGCATAGTAGACGAGTGTTTGCACAAGAAAATTGTGTTAAATTACAATCTAATGAACCAAATTTCAGAGAGCATCGTTAAATTCTTTCCCACTGAAAAAAGGGTATTTATTTATTTGAAATTTGTATTGAAATAAAATCATATTAACATAACAATTTTAAGGAGTCGTATTTTATGCAAAGAAAAAAAGGATCTAAAAACCCGACTGGAAAACTTCATTCCAAATGGTCAAACAGCAAACTTCGTTTAAAGTTTATGAAACGAACTAAATCCAGTAGCAGCACATCCCAAAATGAAGGTCTAGCTTCAGAATTAGATGAAATAAGCTGTGACGAAGAGGGTATTTTTTTAGTGTACCCGAGTACTCAATCATTAGCTAATTTATTTGTATTATATAGATGAATTAGAACAATACACTATTTGGTTGGCAAATCACGTCGCTCCCTGGGAAACTGTCTTAGAGTATTGGATGAAGACAAGTCACTTACGATTAAAACAATTTAAAAATGAAGATAAAACATTAAGCGAGTTTTTAAAGGACTGGCCTCGTTATAATGATGACTTGGGATATTCTTTGGTAAGTTCCTATACGTCTTAAATTTTTCCAGATTGTAAATTATAAATTTTTATGCACCTACAGATTGATATTGACTTTGAAACCATTTATCCAAAAAAGTCAAATTGTTTGTTATCTCAATATCCTATATTCGTTGAGAAAATTTTCAAATACTACGAAGTAGAAATCCAAGACAAACATAGCAAACAACTTTTTAATAAAGTTAAAAACGAAAATGTGAACAAAGGTAGTGTTTAAGTGGCAATACCTATTTTAATATTTATTTTAATATGTATTTTATTTTACAGATTCAAAAGACTGCATCGTTGCACTTTTAATGCATGCAATTCTCAAACCACATCGATTAAAATCTGGGGCAAAACCAACCATTGAAGATGCACAAAGTGATTTCATCTTACATGTTTTGAACATTAATGACGTCGTGCCGAAATTAAATACTTTAAGAGAAGAACATATGAAAAATAAAACAACAGTACAACCAAGAATAATCGCGGTAGGTTCTGATTTAACTCAAATTACCGATTTTTTTGTATATTGTGACGGTATAAAGTACAAACCAGCTACATTTATAAAATGTATTGATATAGTTATAAAGTTAACGTATGTGTTCAATTTGAAGTTTTCGCATATAAGCAAACTAGTCTGGCTTTTTTTTGAGCAATATTTTTTTGATATAACTTCAGAACAGTTTTCGGAAATTGCTAATATTATTAACCGAATTAAAAATCAGCCATTAAAATGTGTCACAGACTAATTTGCTTCATGTGCGAAAACATATTTTCCACTGCACAGCAAATTATAAACCATTTGAAAACATTCCATGGAGTACCTACAATATTTACTTTTAAATGTAAACAAAACAACTGCAAACAAAAATTTAATAATATTTATGGTTTTAAAAAACATTTAATAAACCATTTGTCAAAAAAAACTAATAACAAAATTGAAATATTAAGAATAGAAGAAAATGAAATTGAATCAGAAATTATAAGAGACAATGTTAATTTAGTAAGTAAGGAAAATAATTTGATACAAAATAATTTAGTAGACAAGCCCGCTGAAGTAAATGCAAATTGGTTAAATAATTTTAAGGATAAACTTAATGAAATCGTTACTTTATTTACATTAGAGCTTCACTCAAATTCAAGTTTTTCAAGAAAAGTTGTTTATGAAATACAAACATCTATAGTAATTCACATAACCACTCCAATTGCTGAATTAATCCGAAACTTATTATTTCAACCTTCTGATTTTATACTTTCATATGCTCATGAGGTATTAGAATACATTAAAAATCCTTTTGATCTCATAAAAACTGAATATACATTTTTGAAACATATAGAAGAGTTGGGTTTATACAAAGAACCAATACAATTTACAATTGCAAATGAATTATCTGAAAGAGTTTTAAAAAGAAACCCTACAATCAATACCTCAAAAGTTGAAAGTTGTTTTTTAAGCCTTATTTTTCAATTTACCAAATATTTTGAATGCCCCTCAATACTCAAGCTAACTTTGGCAAATATGGAAAATATAAAAATTCAAAATAATCTAAATAACATAATAAATGGGAAGTATTGGAGTAAACTCTCGTTTGGTTCGAAAATAGTGATACCGTTTTTTATTTATTTTGATGCTTTCGAAGTTAATGACCCATTGGGCTCAAAATCGGGTCATCATTCTGTCTGTGGCATATACTATAGTTTTCCAACCATACCAGTTCACAATCTTTCTAAATTGAATAACATTTTCGTCGCAGGGTTTATAAAAAAAAAAGACATCGATAAATTCGGGTATAATCGTTCACTTATTCCTTTGATTGATGAAATTAAGCTACTCGAGATCGAAGGTATAACTGTGCAAACAGAGGATGGCAAAATTAAAATTTTTTTCAAGATAGCACAAATTTTAGGCGACAATTTAGGTTTAAATGAAGTTTTGGGTTACACCAAATCATTTAATTCAAATCATTTCTGCAGAATTTGTTGTAGAAATAAATTACAAAGTCAGTCCGACGTTATTGAATATTCAGATCAATTAAGATCCAGATCTAATTATATAACGGATGTTGCTAAGAACGACACGAAAATGACTGGTATAGTTGATATATCTATTTTCAATGAGTTAAATGATTTTCATGTTACAGATAATATAACGTGCGACATGATGCATGATATTTTCTGTGGAGTCTGTAAATATGATATATCTAAAATTTTGAATCATTTCATATACACAAAAAAAATATTTTCACTGGAAACATTTAACTCCAGAAAGCAATTATTTAAATATGGGGAAACTGAAATGAAAAATTTAAGCCTTCGTATTGAAAAACATCATATTCAAAATATTTCCTTTAAAATGACTGCAAAAGAAATGAAAACTTTCATACATTTTTTGCCACTTATAATTGGTGACTTAATCCAAGAAGATGATAAAGTATATTGCTTTTTAAAAATTTTGATTAAACTTATCGACATTTTACTAACTGCTTCATTTGACGAAGCTAAGATAAGTGAATTGAAAATGCTTATAAAAGACCACAATGAACAATTTCAGATCCTTTTTAACGAAAATCTTAAGCCTAAATTTCATAACTTGGTACACTACCCTCGAATTATTCAGTTTTTAGGACCAATCAAATTTATGTCGTGTTTTCGATTCGAAGCGGTGCATCAAATTTACAAAATGTATGCTCGCAATATAACATCTAGATTAAATATACCATTTACGTTATGTAAGAAAGCAGCTTTGAAATTTGCTGCGCTTAAGTTATCAAACTCTTTTTTTTCAAAAGAATTAACTACTTCAAAGCTCATCAAATTTAATATTAAGGAACAAACATATTTTTCCAATTTAATTTTTGAGGGTTGTGACTTATTAGATTTACCAACACAAAAATCAAATCAGGTTATTTTCAAAGGCAGTACTTTTAAGCGTGGTTTTGTGCTAACTAAAAGCTTATGTTTATCAAATTTTGTTTATGAAATCGAAGATATTTTACCAAAAAGTGAAGAACTTTATCTTATTTGTAAAAGATGGAAAATTGTTAAATATTCAAACCATTTTTTGTCTTTCCAAGTAGGAGATTTAGATACAAATTATTGTGTAATCAATACTAAAAATGTGGACGGACCACCTATTCACTTTTATATTTTAAATAACGGAATCAAAGTTATTCGTCCAAAACTTTATTTTTAAAAAAATGTAAATAAATGTTTAAACTAATCAAAAAGAAACTCTTATTATTTTTTAAAATTTTCAGCTTATGGACAATGTATTGTAGGTATATACTAACTTTTAACGTTATATGTTTTAAGTTTAATGAGCACAAAATAACTTAATATATCATTTAATCTTCAAACATAAAATGGTTAAGCATCATGTAAGAGGACATAAATGAGACTTTTTTGTTTTAAGTAGAGACGGGTTATTTTTTTAAGTGAATCCTATGTTAGTTTCAAGGTCGTTGCTATAAAAAATAAGATGTTCGACACTTTCATATCATACGCTTAATTTTATACATAAAACCATATTCCTTTAAAATTAAAAAAAGAAGTTAGTTTGACATTGCATTACCATAAAAATGACATATTCGTCACTTAAAGAACACTTTCGAATACATACATCATTTTTATGAAAATGCAATGTAAAACAAATTTTTTTAAATTTTAAAGGAATATGATTTTCTGTATAAAATGAAGCGGTAAACGTATGATAAGAAAATGTCGAACATCTTATTTGTATAGGAATGAACTTTAAATTAACATATGGCTTCACTTAATATTAATCCGTTAGAAGTCTCAAAAGGAAATGATTTTCTAGTGAAATTTATTCGTAAACGTGTGATATTAAAGTGCTTGACATTTTATTTGTAGAGGAACGCACTTAAAATTAAAGTGCTTGACATTTTATTTATAAAGGAACGCACTTAAAATTAAATTGCGCTTCACTGAAAATTAACGTTTCAGAAGTCTTAAAACAAAAAGATTTTCTTAAAATCAATTCGGAAAACGTTTGGTTATAAAGTGTCGGACACCTTACTTTTATGGAAATTCTATTGAAATTAACAGGGAATTCGCTTGGAAATACCTGACAGAAATCTCAAAAGAAAATGATTTTCTTTTAAAACTAAGCAGGTTCTCTTAAAAATAAACTACTATACACATACAGTCAATTAAGGTGATTTTGCCACTTATTTTAAGCTGGAAGTCCGCTTGGCAAAAAACCATGCAGAAATCCACTTAATTTAATGCAGATTCCATTTGTTTTTAGCATGACTTTTTTCTCCGTGTAAGCTAGTTGGTGACTTATGAATTAAAAAAAATTTAAGTCATGAGCAAGTTAGTGACTTATGAATTAAAAAATTGTAATTCATGAGCAAGTAAATGACTTATGAATTAAAAAAAAATTTAATTCACAACCTAATAAGTGACTTTTGAATTAAAAAAAATTTAATTCATAAGCTAGTTGGTATATATTGGAAATTCTTAAGCTTGTTTTGACTACATAATTTTTTCATTATTAACGAAAGTGGTTTTCAAGCTATTTAAGAATTTTGTGTGAGAATTTTGTCCCTATAACCCAATAGAATAAACAAGCAATATCGATGAAATATTTGTGTTGAGCAAATGATGGGTTATCATTCTCTCTCTTGGAAGATTTTATGAAAATAATAAAAAAAAACTATTTTAACTTACAAACATAAATCATTCACCCATCAATTGTTCAGTGACTAGTGACCAGTGCGCATTAAATTTATACATAATTGTGAAGTGAAAAAGTGAAAAAAGTGAATATTCAATATTAAAAAGTTTAAAAAATATACATATACGTTTATTAGTAAGTTTTTTATAATCTTTTTACCTTTAGTATTTAAAAACATAATTTTTTTTAATCAAAATTCATCCATAAGCTTATGAATTAAATTTTTTTAATTCATAAGTCACTTAGTAGGTAGTGAATTAATTTTTTTTTTAATTCATAAGTCACCTACTAGCTTATGACATAAATTTTTTTAATTCACAAGTCACCAACTGACTTATGAATTAAATTTTTTTTAATTCATAAGTCAGTAACTAGCTGCTGAATTACATTTTTTTTTAATTCATAAGTCACCCACTAGCTTGTGAATTAAAGCCAAGCTTAAGCCAGAAAATGACTCAAGCTTTTGCAACCCTGAAATAGTCCTTTATTTAAAAATTCTTGTTTAAATTTTTTTTAATTCTAAACACTTTAAACAACTCTTCTAACTAAAGAACGTGTTTAACAAAACGTCAGCAAATTTTTGTGAAACACGCCTAATTTTGACAGCTGAATAAATCAAACAGAACGAAAAATTGAAAAAAAAAAACAAAAAGAACCCAATCTGTAATTTTGCCGAGCTATAGGAAAGTGTTTCGAGATTTAAATTTCGAGTTAAAATAGTGAAAATACTAAATAAAAAAGTGAAATAAAAGTTAACATAGTGAATAATTGCAATATTTTATAAAAAAAAAAAAAACAAAACAACATGAGGTGCTGCGTTAAATCGTGTAAAAACACCTATAATATGGAGTTTTCAAATTTTTCTTCTCACGGGCGGATTGTGTCTCATATTCCACATAAAGTACTGTGAAGTGATGTTTTTTAGGCTAATACATTATCTGAGAATACTTTTTAATTGATATTTCGTAGCATTTTGCTTTAAAAAAGCAAATTATTTGAAAAAAAAATACCTTCAATCACGGGAATCAGCTGAATCCCATCTGTGAAAATTGAAATTCTCGTCCAGGGTAGCATTAGTTTTTGTTGGTGATGGCAAAGGCGCTCAAATCCATTGAGGGCCCGTAGTGCAGAGTAATTTTACTTACTTTGTGTCGAATATGAGATACAGCTTACCTGTGAAATGAACAAAAATTACACTGCTTGTTGTAGGTGTTTTTAAATATAGGTTCAGTATTTAACGCAGCTCCGCGTGTAGTTTTCTATTTTTGTACATTTTTGTATTGCATGTAATCACTTTAATTACTTTTATATTACTTGTTTCTTTAATTTACTAAGCTTTTTTACTATTTTAACGATTTAAAATTTCAAAACAATCCTAAAACAAAACAGATCAAAATGCCTTTGGGTGCATTTAGCTGTCTAACTGCGCGCCTTCCCTGTGTGGATGCATTCGTGTTTGTTTAACTCACACTCAAAGTGTTAATTTCCCACAAATAAAGCATACTTTAAAAAGATAGAGAAGCGTTTTGCTGGTTTTAAAGTTAGAAGACCTCTTTAACGCTAAAGTATACTTTATGTCGTTTAAAATTTACAAAGAGCCGACTCTCATTCTAAAGTTATTATTTAGAGCCGACTCCCATTTTAAAGTAGATTTAGATCCGCGTTAAAATGTTTAAAATTTTGCGCCATAAAATCTAAATAGATTAAAACAAAGTTTTTGCAGCTAGAAGTCTCTTTGAAACTTTAATTTTAGTGTCCATCTGTTGAACGGAGAAAAAAATTATAAATTTTAAAAAATTATAATTTCTTTCAACAACTAGTTTTAAACCTGTTCAAAGCTGCGGGCTGCCCCAACATATTAAGCAACATAAAATTCGACCATAGCTATTATACCTAGCAAATTTACCAAGAACTTTAACTTTATGTTAATTAAAATGAAGGTTTGAATTTAATAATAATTTTTCATAAATGAAAAACCTTAAAAAAAAATTTTAAACTCTTACAAAAAAAAATATTACAAAAATGCAATTTACGCATTAAAACTGCGTATTTAGCTACTGTCGGGTAAACTTAAGAGATGCACCGCAAAGTCGTTGACGTGTAAAGATATCGCTATTGCCATGCTTAAAATTATTTTTAGGTTTTAAAATATTTTTTTTTTAAAGATTTTATTAGCCATGTTCAAAGGTGCCCCGCGTTCAAAGGTGCCCCTTCTCCCCTATTTATAGTTTTTATTTGTGATATATGTATATGTATATGTACAGCCATGGCCAAAATAATAGCAACGCTCCTTACTTTTGAGTAGTATACTGTAACTTGCACTTTATAGTTAGGCGAACAAATTGCTGTTTTATTATAACGGTTATTATACTACTGTCAATCTATTCAACGCATAATCTTTTGAGTAAACAAAAGGTATTTGTAATATTATGCACTCAGTAAATTGCAACTACAAAATTTGCTGGCCAAAAAAATAGCAACATTTGAATAAAAGCTCAACAAAAAAATTAGCTTGAAAAAAATCAAGATTTTGGTGAGATTTTTTTATTTGAGAATAATTTCGAAATTTTTTTTAATAAGGCTCTGCTTAACAGTGGTGGATCTATGAGATAGATCGCAAAAGTCATGGACGCTCTGCAAGAATGGTGTGGAATGCTATAAATTCCAAAAATTTTCAAGAAACCAGAGGGCGTCCGTCTAATATGACTGGCAAGTGAAAAAGCTACGTTGCACAGCGTGCAATTTTGGCATTCTAGGTGGGCAAAAGTACTGGGGTGTAAAACAATACAAGTAGATATATTTTTGTGTTCATAACTTTAAATAAATACAACATAAACATTTTTTGTATTCTATTATGTATTTTATTATTTTAAAAAGTTTGTACTACCTACTATATTAAAAAGTTTAATTTTGGTAAAATACTTATAAATTTTTTTTTGAACATTTATTATTGAATATTATTCACTGTCAGTCAAATCAGAGTCTTCTGCATGATCAACAATCACTTCAAATCTTGTAGAAATTGAATTCGTGCAACAAACATCAAAAATTGACAAGCAAGTCATTTCAGCAACCATTATCAACCATGTACAATACTATAGTTCCTTCGCAAACTTTCGCAGAGTTTTTTTGGTTTTAACTATACTATAAATGTTTAGCTTGATTACGGTATTAATCGCGGTCCGATATTTTGCGATATAAGAAAGTAAAACTTTAGTTGAAATTTTCAAACTTACGTTTTATTAGCAATAAACCACTTTCATATTCAATAAGATTTTACTAACCCAAAATTGTGTGTATAAAAGAAGTTTAGCCTTTTATGCAAAGATGATGAACCAAATTAAATATTAAAAATAAAAAAGTAAGCACTAGGACCACAGTTGATGAACTCGAGTCACGAGAATGAACCCACTCATTAACAATTATTGATAATGTTTTTGAGCAAAGTAATGAACGGTAACTTCTAGAAAACATTCCGTTACTTACACGTGTGTTTTTTTTTTTTTTACCATGGGGTAGTCATAGAGTGGGTATTTAATAAATAGAATACCAACAATTTTTATGCGTACTAAAGATTTTAAAAATTGACTTTTGCCCACCTAGATAGTCAAAATTGCACACTGTGCGTTGGTGAGAAAAGCTAAAACGAATCCGTTTATGTCCTCAAAAGATCTGCAGCGAGAAATAGGCACGCCAGTCTGACGTCAGTTCTAGAGCTGTTCGTCGTAACTTGCAGGATGCTGACCTTCACGCATGAACTCCAAGGAAAGTTTCCTTAATATAAAAATACACACCCAGAAGCGGATATCTGTTTTGCCAAAATGTACCAAATGAGAGCCGACCCACTTCAGGCCAAGAAGCAGTGGAGGAATGTCCTTTGGAGCGACGAAACAAAAATAAATTTATTCGGAATGGATGGTAAACAGTTTGTTCGTCGTCCAAAGTGTCAGGCTTATACAATCCGCGGTATATAAAACCAACCGTGAAGCATGGAGGTGGCAGTATAATGTTATGGGGTTGTTTTTCTTGGTGGGGCGTTGGTGCAATATTCGTTATAGATATCATAATGACAAAGGAAACGTATGTGGACATACTGCAAAATGTTATGCTTCCGTGGCGTTTCCAGGAAGACAACGACCCCAAGCATATACGGCAAAGTCAACAAAGCTCTGGTTTCAACGAAACAAATTGGACGTTATGGAGTGGCCTTCTCAATCACCAGATCTTAATCCTATTGAGAACCTCTGGAATGAGCTGAAGATTGAGGTTAGTATAAGCAGAAACCTTCAAACAAAGCAGATTTATCGAGAATTGTCCAAGAAGTGTGGTATTCGATTCCACAAGAAAAGTGCCAGAAGTTGGATGGACTCTATGCCAAATCGAATGGATGCAGTGTTGAAAAATAAAGGTTTTTCAACGAAATATTATAATTCTTTGATAATAATATAGAAAAAATACATTGTTGATTATCAAAATGTCTTGTTTTGTGTTAAATTTATTAAGTGTTGCTATTTTTATGACCAGCAAGCGAAGCCTAAAGCAAACGGACTGCGAAATATTGCAAGTTCCTTCAAGTTTTCACAAAAAAATGTATAGAATAGATTAACAACATACTTATACCTTTAATGTATAACACTAATATTTTTTTAATATTTGCCTAGTATAAGTACTACACTCAATATTACCAAAAATTAGGGAGTGTTGCTATTATTTTGGCCATAGCTGTATATAGGTAGAAACTAATGGCAAGCTAAAAAAAATCGAACTCATCTCGAGTAAGTACTTATCAAACTTGACATTACGTATGTAAAGAAGGCAAAAATATGGGTCTTATAAATTATAGCCTAAAAGAATTGTTGATTAATTATCTTTTAAAATTTAAATAAATACATATCACAACAAAAACATAAATGTTAAAAATAGCCAAGTTCTTCTATATAAAAATCTGTATGTAACAACTCAGCCGTGAAAAGTAGTGAGATCTTAAAGTATGCCAAGTTCTAACTTTATGAAGGTTTAATAAAAAATAATTTTAATAGAGTAATATTGAAACAACAACAAGTTACATAAATATATGAAATTTATTATTTAATAACAACTGGTGGGTTCACTTGTCAAATTTTCAAAACGTTTTGAATTGTGCGTAATAAAAAGAAAACAATTGCCAAGAAAACCCACTAAATTTTATTCAGTATAATTATTAAATAATAAATTTCTCATATAACTTGTTGTTGTTTCCATATAACTCTATTTAAATTATTTGATATTAAGGGCCAGTTTCACAGTGCACACTTAAAACAATAAGTGGCACTTAATTTTCCCATTTTGGCAATTAAGCCGTAGTTTTACTACCTGAGTAAGTGGAACTTAAGTGGCCAACATCGGAGACTTAAGTGTCACTTATTTCGATAAGTTTACACTGTGAAATTGGGAATTAGTTTTCCATATTCGGCACTTAAGTGACACTTACTTCACTGTGAAACTGACCCTAAACCTTCGTAAATTTAGAACTTGGCATACTTTTAGATCTCACTACTTTTCACGGCTGAGTTGTTACATACAGATTTTTATATATAGAAGAACTTGGCTATTTTTTAACATTTATGTTTTTGTTTTGATCTCACTCCTTTTTGCAAAGATTTTTTATTTATTGCCAGGTCAAAATCTCGTAAGATACCAACTTAAACCATTCCACAACAATCAGAAGTGCTTTATATTTATTGGTAAAAATTCTATGAAAGTGGGCGGATACCACGCCTTCTGAATAAAAAACCTCAAATATTTTATTTTTTTCTTTTGTATGCACTTCAAGTTCTACCGCTGTACCAATTTTCATTATATTCTAGAGCAATCAGAAAAGCTCCATTGAATTTATCGCAATTCTGAGAAAGTAGGCGGACATCACTCCTACTGAAAGGAAAACCTCAATTATTAAATTTTTTTTTCCTTTGTATATGTACATCAAACTCTACCGATTTGCCAAATTTCATCATTCTACAGCAAGCGGAAGTGCATTTTCGCATTTCTGAGAAAGTAGACGTATACCACGTCCCCTGAATTAAAATCCTCAGATATTCAATTTTTTCCTTTGTATGCACCACAAGACCTATCGCCTTGCGAAATTAGAAGATTCTGCGGTTTCGGGAAGTGCTCCGTGCCATATTAAATCTTTTTGTACCACAGTGCCATTTAAAATGAAAAAAGTGTAGAAAGTGCACGATCGTGCCACATCGGCAACGCTGAATCTGACGTACAAACGCATAATAATATAATATTATGTATCTAAGGCAAGTTAAAAGTGACTCATTTCAAAAATCACCAATTTGAATTCCTCCTTGGTTATACTATATTAAATTAAAACTATTTCTAATTATTCAATAAAATATGTATAATCAATTCGATACCTACATTAATGAATATTCAGAAGAATACAACGCCTCATTAGGTTTATAGCTAAATATTGCCACATTGAATTAACGAAAGTAAAGTTATTGAATTGATTAACATAAATGACTGGCAAAGTAAAATTTGATTTATATATCTATGAGACGACATCAGATATCAACTTTAAGCTAGAAAAAAATTGAGGAAAGAAGAAGAATTCATAAACAATAACAAAAAAAAGTAAACTTAGTCTAGATTTAAAAAGCAATATTAAATATAAATTATATAGGTATATGAAGGTATAAGGCATATTATATCACATTGGAAAAAAAAGTCTACAATTCTGAAACGAATTAAAATGACAAAATTCAGTATGTAATTGACCAAATATTTAAAAAAAAAATTTTGACCATATTTTTTTGTTAGGCTCTTTTGGACCATTTTTGTTAAGAATGCGAATAAAAACAAGTGCATTCCAATTTTTGTAGTAGATTACGCATCATACTGTTTGTTGAATTTAACAAAGTACCTAAAATTGTGATTAAATGTCATTTCTTGTATAATTTAATTTTTATCTTTTTGTTTTCTTTACGTTATTATATTTGTTATTTATTTTCAATTTGTCAGTGCCGTCGTCGAGAGGATGCAAAATTGTGGGTAGATAAACAGTATGATATAATCTACTACAAAAATTGAATAAATAAAATAAAATACCTTCTAAAAAGTAAGGTATAAACAAAATAGAAATTTCAAAAATCGTTTGTAAATAAAAAAAAAATCGTTTTAAGTGAAAAAGAAGCGAAAACGAGAAAGTTACCTTTTAAGTTTTTCGACTTGAAATGACCTCAGGAACTCATTGTTTTCTTTTGAGGCGGTAATTTCGGGACACCTTGTATCGTACAAAATAGGTGATTTTTTCTAATATTTACTTAAACTACAGCGGATTGAACTATTAAGCTGATTAATGTGCTGTTTAAATTATTTTGCTTAAATGATAATGGATTTATAATGATGATCACGTTTAATTAATTTTTACATTCGACATTTTATGATTTATATATATTAAGGTCGGGTTTGAAGGTGGGGCTTGAAGGTCGAGCTTCATGGTTAGGCGTCAAGGTCGGATTGCAAATTTAGGCTTCAAGGTCAGACGTCAAGGTCGTGCTTCAAAGTCGGGCGTCAAGTTCGGTCTTCAAGGTTAGGCGTCAAGGTTGGGTTTCAAGGTCGGACGTCAAGTTTCGGCATCAAGGTCAGGCTTCAAGGTCGATCCTTACACACAAAAAAAAATCTGTCCCACGCGATTTGTATGGAAAATTGAAACTAGCGATGAAGCAACCTCTAAATACATATTAATCTAAGAGGCTGAAATCTTTACCAGTCTTATTATTTCACTTAACTCTAACAATAAAACTAGTAACCTTGAAAATCGAAGACATTTAAATTTTTTGAATTGTACGATATAACCAACTCTTTCAAATATTCCATTTTAGTTATCTAATTCCTTCAAATCTATAGTGAGCTCAATAATTCAATGAAACAAGGTTGTGGCATCTTGGTTATATTATATTTTGGTTATTTTGAACAAATTCAAAATTAGAACGCTTTGTTAAGCTAATGATAAACGTATAAAAAATTGATTTTTTTTTTTAATAAATTTTACGACATGCAATCTTCAGAACTCAGGCGACACGAGGTGCGTAAGGCCCAATGAAATAGGACCAAATCTCAAATTTGACCTTATTTCGTTCTGAAAATGGAAATAAGGCCAGTTTGGCTTTATTTCGTTTTTATGTTTTTTTTTTTTCTTTCCAAAAATGTGCAGAACTATTATTCATCACCCGCATTACGGCGCACAGTGGGATCTTGCCTAAGCATAAGCGGCGAGAAGTAATTTTTTCTACATGTAACAAATTTCAATAAAAATAACTCTTTCGATTGACCGATATTATGCTTCACATGATTCAAGTATTTTTTTTGTAGTCAGTTTATTTAAAATTGTGTTCTGTGTTAAACTAACCGAAATAAGTTGCGTATATTGTGATACAAGAATTGTATTGAAAATTTGAATCAGGTATGTTCTTTTAAATAGCATTAGTTTTAACTCCATTATGGTGTAAAATTTTCAAATAAAAATAAAAAAAATGTCAGTTCCTTATAAAAACACTAAAACATTTTTTAAATAACGGTACTTTTTGATTAGGCAAACATTAAAATTAGATTTATTTAATTAGAAAGTGTTTTTCTTAGTTAAATAGATTCTTTATTTGAAACTGAAGTTAAAAGTAAAAAATGTTTGCCTAAAATATTTTTTTTTTTTTTTTTTCAATTTTTTGTGTTCATAAGTATGCAAAATTTTAAACCATTTTTATTATGTTTAAGGGCTCAACATGCAATTTTTCTCTTGCAAAAGGCAGGAACTCTGCGAAATCTTTTATAACAGTAAATTTAGAACTATTTACAAAAAAATTGAAAATATTGAGACATTTTTATTGAAAAGTACAAACTGCACTGAAAATTATGTGTCAGAGCTAAGAAAAGAATTTATACAGTTTAAATTTGAACTTAAATCTAAGTGGAAGAAAAGCCACCCTACAAGATCAGTGTTTGATAAAAATGAATCAAATTGGCTTAAAAAAAGTTAAATTTAAAATGTATTCACCCCTCTGGAAGCCCTCAGACAAGTTTTGGTCTATTGAGTAAGCGAAAAAAACGCGAAAAAGTAGCTTATCTTCGAGATACATCTGCAGAGGAGCTTCTTTTCGCTGCACAACTAGTGGAGATAAAAAACTGCAGTTTTATTAAAAGAAACCTTGTCCCTTCCATCTAAAACGTCAAAAAGTTCGACATTTATACAAAAAAAAAACATTTTTTTTTAAATTTTACCTGCTGCCAGTTTTCCCCAGTATCATAAAATCTATGAGTCTTTTCACAATTTTGCTATTGATTTTTATTGCTATTATTGTTACGTTCACAAGAAAAAAATAGTAAAGGGTTATGTTTACTACTCTTTTTCTCGAGAAAATTGACCTCAAAGTCAAAAAATTGGCATAAGCAGGAAAAATAGAAAAGGCTACAAATTGGACATATTAAGACTGAGACAAGATATCAACTTTATTTAAACGCAGTTGTAAAGGCTAGTGTTTCTTCTAAAAATAAAGTCCTAAACAAAGCTTATACCACAAGAATTAGCAGAGCAAGTTTTCTTAACATGGGTCAGGGTACACCAAAGTAAGTGTTTCCTTAAATCCACGATAAATGATGTCAAAATTGGATAGACCTTAACTGAACTAGAACGATTTTTTTCTTAGAATATTCCCAAGAACCACACCTTTAAATAATGTCAACCAGGTCCGGGACACCCTGTATACACCAAAAAATACCTACCAAACAAGCGTATTAAAATTTTATAACGGGATTATCTCAAAAACCTGAAGCGGTGGAGTTTTTTTGACTTCGGATTCAAACTCAGCATACAAAAAACCTTTAGAAAAGTATACTTTGGTTAAGGCAACAAAAAGCTTTATAATTATCGCCGTTAATAAGGCATTTCTGCCCCACTGTGCGGCGTATAAACACTGAGGTATGCAAACCCCTGCTTGGGCACACTATAGGATTCTACCCCAAATGCACGGTTGGGTGTAATTAAAGTGTTGGACAAAACCATTTGACTTTATTTCCAAGTCAAATTTGGCCTTATTTCGTTTTCGAAATGGAAATAAAGCCAATTTAGCCTTATTTCCATTTTCAAAACGAAATAAGGTCAAATTTGAGATTTAGTTTTATTTCGTTGGGCCTTATTTCACGTCACCACATAAAGCTCCATATGACGCGAATATTTTTTTTCAGACCTGGATATCCCCTGCAGGACGCACTCGATATTCTTTTTTCCGATACACCTGAAGGTAATGCTCCTGTTGACATCTATATCGAACCTCCTGAGCTTTGTATTCTTACTGACGAGGAGTCTGGCAACGAGCAAGATGAGGTTCAAGATATTCGTCATTTGCCCGGGAAACAATTATTGGCCCAAGCGGAAATAATTGTTGGGAATCAAAGAGTTGGTGACACGAATGAAAAAGATCAATTTGAATCGGAAGCTAACCCATCAACATCAGTTCAGTCCGATCCCACTGACCCGATTGCTTTGTGTTTGCAAACGAGATTGAAGAAAAAGGAAATGGGACAGACTTTTTCTTGGAAAGCAGGTGATTTTCAAAATGAAGAAGACATAGAATATCCGCAGCCAAATTATTCAAGTTCTAAAGATAAAACACCAACTGAACTTTTTGAGAAGTTTTTCGATGAAGCAGTATGGGAGTATTTACGAAAAGAAACTCAGATATAAATGAGCCAAAAAAATATAACTGATGTAACTCCAATGACAGTGGAAGAACTCAAATGTTTTGTGGGGATTCTTGTCCTAAGCGGCTATAATGTTCTACCTTCCTCTCGTCATTATTGGGATCAGAAGGCCGACATGTAAAATGAAATGGTCAGCAATGCTATGCGCAGAAATAGATTTTTGTGTATCCTAAAATTCATACACTGTACTGACAATGATGTTGATTTTGATACTACCGACAAGGTTTGGAAACTGCGGAAATTGATCAACATTATGAAAAGGAGGTGCATGGGACATTTTGTGCCAAGTGCAGATATTGACTATGATGAAAGCATGATAAAATATTTTGGCAGGCATCCCATGAAGCAATTCATTAGAGGGAAGCCTATCAGATTTGGCTTCATAGCCTGGTGCTTAATTCTCCCGATGGATACCTGATAAATTTCGATATATATATCAAGGAAAACTGCAAAAGGTAAACCCAGTGCATGCGACCTTATTTGGAAAAGCAGCAGCACCTCTTACTAAGATGCTAACAGAACTACCTAACAATGTTTGGGATCTTCCATCAAAACAGCAAAACTTCAAAAATCATCTTCCCCAGTAAATCAGATTTCGAAAAACAGCCAAGAAGTTCTATTGCCAGTGCCATGGAACAAAATGATGGGATTTTGTATGTCTGTTGGAGGGATAATGGTGTTGTGACTGCCGGATCTACAAAATTTGGAGTGAATCCAACTGTGCCAGTAAAACGCTACTTCCCCGATACCAAAAAAAACCTTATAGTTCAAATGCCCTCAATGATACACCGTTATAACAAAGGAATGGGTGGAACAGATCGCATGGATCAAAATATAAACGTTTACCGGATCAGCATACGTAGCAAAAAATGGTGGTATGTGATTTTTTCTTGGATGATCGATGCAATGATCGAAAACTAATGGATACTTTCGAAAAAAAAAAAAACAAAATAACGCAGCTAAATTTCAGGCGCGCAATCGTAGAAACGTATCTACCTTACAAAATATGCAGTTTCAAAGAAAAACCCCGGACCTTCTTGAAGGTATATTCTTCGGCCAGAGTGCTGGACGATATAAGATTTGATCGTAATGATCATTGGATTGTTTCTACACCAGACAAAAAAAGGAAGAGATGTGCTGCGCCAAATTGCAAATCTCAAACAAGAACAATGTGCTATTTAATGCAAAGTCGGCTTATGTGTTGATTATTTTATGGGTTTTCACTCAAAAATGTAAAAACCTATTGAAAAAAAAATTCTTTTGAAAAATAAACTTTATTTTGAATGAAAGTTCTTCCGGCTGACCTATTCTATTCTTCTATTTTATTTGTTAGCTAAAATCCATAGAGGGTATTTAGGTCAAATGCCAGCGATGCCATATGGCATCGGGTAGTTCCAAGAAATTGCGGGTAGGTCCTAGAATTTCTGAGGAACAATATGAACAAATATCGTTAAAATTTAAAAAAAAAGATACAGGCGTTAATGGGTAAACTTTAAGTCAATTAACTGCCTTTGTTAACTAAACATTCACAATATTAGTAAATTGACTTTTTATTTTGCAGTTAAAGTACCCAATCACAGTATTAACTTGCATTCAATTATTAAATTAATAAATTAACAGTCTTGTACAGCTCTGCTAAAAAGACAACTATAAAAGATAAAATATTATTTTATGCGATACTTGGTTCCAAAATTAATTTAAAATATTTAAAGCCTAGTACTCACCTAGCGTGAAGTGAAAAAAAAAATACGTTCCAAATTACACGCGGAGAATCAGAATGAAAATAGAATTAGAATTTCCATATGAATTTTTGATATTCACCTGAAACACTCAATATTCACTTCGAACGAAAAAAAATTATTACAATAGAATAATTACAAATAGACTGACTTTTCTAAATGTTCATAATAATTTAAAAATGCAAAAGAAGATCATTATTATTGCTTGTTCAAATGAATTTAAATTTTGTTTGTTTCCTTAATTTGGTTGTTCTTGTAATTTAAGAAAATTAAAATAATTTGATTAATTTGGATACAACAGAAATTTTCAACCTTTATTTTTTTTTAATAAAAACAAAAACAATACAAGTTGCTAAAGTTCATCCATTATAAACATTGAAACTTTTATCACAATTTATTGACAAAGTCTCTTCCCAAATTGGTCGTTATTGAACTTGCTTCGTGATGTGAGTATAAACACATTGTATACCTACTTTAATCCCCAAGACTCTTTTTCGAATTTTCCACAACAAAAACCCACACAAACATCAGCAGTAGCGTACCAAGATTAATTGTTAGGAGGGGTGACTCTTAGTATTGTTTAAAATAGTTCAGGTTAACACTACAAATCGTTTTTAATTATCTTTTTTATTATGTTGAAAAGAATTGGAAAAATTAAAATAATATCAAATCGAAACTACGAATAGTAAATAAAAGATATGAACACATTTCAAATTCAGCTGCTTTTAACAGATCAACATTTCAATTCATATCAACGAACTGGGTAGGAAATTTTTGTAAAGTATAATTCTCTGACACTCCTGACTCCAACATTGAATTTATAGAAACGATCTTTATTGACGTCATAATTTTGCACAATTCTAGAACTTTCCAATTTATAGGAACGATCAAAGTTAAAAATAGTTAACATTCTAGAGAAAAAGAACGCACTTTGAGTATTTGAGGATGCGTTCGTTGATATTTTTCAATGTTATGAGGTATCTGTGCGTAATTCTCGATCCTAAACTAAACTGGAAGCTTAATATTGAAGAACGGGTTAGGAATTGGTCTGCATTATCCTTCTATTCCTGTAGTAAAATATTCGGTAAGACTCCAAACTAAAATAATACTGTGGACGTAAACAGCCGTGTTACGACCGATCCTTACGCATGGCTCGGTTATCTGGTGGCCTGCACTTAACAAAGCGTATAACACTAACAAACCCAGGAAGGTCCAAAGAACAGCTAACGTTGGCACTACTGGAGCCTTGCGATTCTGCCCGACCGGCGACCGATGCCTCAAGCGTTTTCTGCCCCTTTCACCACTTGATCTATGTTCGGGTCGCTTATGGTTCCTTTTAATTTAAAGAAACTTAAATTTTATTTACTTTCTTTATTTTAGTTCATTTAATTTAGAATGTAA
Source organism: Epistrophe grossulariae (assembly GCA_929447395.1). Taxonomy (NCBI): domain Eukaryota; kingdom Metazoa; phylum Arthropoda; class Insecta; order Diptera; family Syrphidae; genus Epistrophe; species Epistrophe grossulariae. Next base: position 42,057,527 of record OV839567.1, on the reverse strand, counting down.
TATAACTTTTTTTTTTTTTTGATTTATGATGGTGGTGGCAGTCAGGGCCGGCTCCAGCCAAACTTGCGCCATGTGCAAGATTTGTAGAAAGTGTCCCTTTTTTATATTTGCACACATATGTACATACATACATACATGGAAAATGGCAGTACATATTTTTTTGCGCAAGATCAGATTACATTTTTTGCTCCTGGTGATGCGCCCCCAGAATTTTGCTCCCTGTGCATTTGCACATCTTGCACATATGGTTGGTCCGATCCTGGTGGCGGTTGTCTGGCAGCGTAGTCGACTTGAGAATAATGAATGACAGAACGAAAATGGATGCACTGCATTTGGACCGAGAGGAACTGAAACAAATAAGAAGTGTTCCGAAAACAAATTATGTTTGATCGGACGAACTTATATTATGGGGCATACACAATGTGCTACGCGGCTTTCAGTTTCTCTCGGGTTCCTCCAACAAACTTTAACTTGAAAAATTTAGATTTGAATTGATAATTATCTACATGTTAAATATCTAGTATCTTGCAGCGCGATTAGGACTGAGAGAATCGAATCTCTGGTTTGCCAAACCATATGGAAATGATAATATCACAAACCTGATTCCAACTGATTTTTTCAATAACAACTGACTACTGCACTTCTGATTTGGGCCTCAGTAAGGATTTTTAGGTTGTTTTTCCATCAAGAAATGGCTGGGAAGATGAAATGCATCGTGACGAGAGACTTCGACACAACTATTATTACTGCAGGTTCAAAGATGGAGTGTGGTGTTGGCTCAGGATTTTTTTCTGAATCTTTAAATATCTCAAAATCCTTTCGGCTATCCAACTTTGCAAGTATTTTTTTCAATTACTGGCAATAAGGGAAGCAAGTTACTCAAAGAAGACCCTAACCCAGGGATTCCTATAACTATATTTTGAGCAAGAGACCTCTTTTCCAAAATGAACTGAAACCTCAGACCCCCATAGCCAAATTACTTTAATAATCCTATCTCTACTTTTTTCCTATTGATACAAAATACTTACCAATTTAAAAACTTTTTCAGTTTTCGTTTATATTGATTTCTGGGAAACCGATTTCGACCCCAAGGGGTCAATATCGACCACTTTGGGGAACCCTACCCTACCACTTGCAGAAAGAGTTAACATTCCTCTTACCGTTACGAAAATTCAAAGACTAGCGTGCATTGGCATTACCAGTGCCATCAGAACTACACCAACTGCTGCCCTAGAAACTTTCCTTTCACTAGCCCCACTTGATTTATTTACGAAGGAGTTGGCGGCCAAAAGTGCTCTCCGACTCAATCAGTGTAAGAATTGGAAAAGAGGGCTCTGCGGTCACAAAACAATAATGAACTTCACTGACATTGACATTCAAAAGGACTACATTTCACCATACATAGATTTTAACCCAGTGACTGTAATAGATATTCCAACAAGGGAAATCTGGAAGGAAAACCGGGTCATAAATACAAATCATGTTTCGGTATTTACTGACGGTTCTAAGACAAATGAGGGTGTAGGGTCAGGTATCTTTTCAGATAACCCGCCCATTAAAATATCAATAAAACTTCCTCATTTCTGCAGTGTCTTCCAAGCGGAGGTGCTAGCAGTATCCGAGGCTGCAAAACATCTTGTAGCATGTGAAGTGGTCGATAAATACATTGATATCTTCATAGACAGTCAGGCGGCAATCAAAGCCATTTCCTCAATCATCACAAAGTCTAAACTGGTGGATCGTTGCCGCAGCGACTTGAAACTACTCAATGCAACGAACACAGTTACCCTCAAATGGGTCCCAGGACACAGTGATATATACGGGAACGAAATGGCAGATGAACTGGCCAGAAGCGGGTCATCTTCAGATCCGAGCCAAACCGTATTCTCGGTACTTATGCCACTGGAACAAGAAAAAAAGAGAATTCACCAATACTTCCTACAAACCGCTAGATAGATGGTCAACAATTGACTCTTGTCGGGTTTCAAAAAACCTATGGCCGAATATTTCTAAGGGAAAAACAGACTACTTACTTAAGATAGGTAGGCCTCAATTATCACTCCTAGTTGGAATACTAACTGGACACAACTCCATGGGTATCCACATGAGCAGAATGGGCCTTAGCACTTTTGACTTATGCAGAGGGTGTCAGGATGAAGAGGCGGAGGAGGGCTCATCTCACTTCCTCTGTGAATGCCCCAGCCTATCCAGAACCAGGAAAGATGCCCTCGGAGAATACTTTTTCGACGATCTGGGCGACATCTCAGCCTTACCACTAAAAAACATCCTGAACTTCATCCAGAAGTGAGGATGGTTCGGGGCCCACATTACCTAACTTCCCCACCCCACCCCAACCCTCCTCACACACATACCTATACCCACATATATCCTGGGGAACGCAATGGATCCATCGTGATCCGAGTGAGATGATACGGTCGCCGTATCATCACCCCTTCTAACCTAACCTAACCTAACATTCCTCTTGATGTTATGAAGAGCAATATATTCTTAATTTTTCTAAATGAGCCCAATCGCAGGCGGGCCAGTTTAGCAAGCTACATTATTTGTGGGAAGATTTCGCCTTTATATTTAGTAAAACAAACACTTAACTTAACACTAAGGGCCAGTTGTACAAATATTTAAACCGTGGTTCAACAATTTTTATCCAACGATTCCGGTGGATTAATTGAGTTTCAACAGTGGTTTACTGTTCAAGTGTGTGATAATAACCAATTACATACTTGAACCAGCGTTGAACCTTAGTTAATCCGCCGAAATCGATGAGTTAAAATCTTGAACCGAGGCTGAACCACTATTTTACAACTGGCCCTTAACAAATGACTTAATTTTCAGACCCAGGCAAGACTGACCAATTGGAGACCGTGCCGTGAAGCTAAGCATCCCCCACATTACCTACTGTCGTAGCTGTGGGGACCAGCAGTAAAGGGAAACAGTCGTTCATTTCCTCTGTAAATGCTCGGCTCTGGCCAGAATGAGAGCCCAATCATTTGGTATGGATTTTTCAACAACCTCGATGAACTTTCTGGGGTAAAGATCAAAGATTTGTTCTGTTTCTTCAACGCGACGAGGTGCCCCTGCAATCACGAATACCTGTAGCTAAATACCACGACCGTAACCCAAAAAACTATTTCCTCATCCATATAGGTCAAGCGAGTTATGATATCAAAACGGCGTAATCTACCGCTACTTGGGTCACTGAGCTAGATTGCTCTTGGCCGCCATTTCTACCTACCTACCTACAAACCTATCTAACCTATACTCACAATGTTGTTCCTAGATGCCATTGACACGTTGTATGTCTCAACGTTTGAACAGTTTTGGCTTCTATTCAGAAATGAAATCCAGAGACATTTTCTATTCTTTTCACAAAAAGAGCTGTCGAATCGAAAACGCCCTAGACAGTCAAGTAAAAAGTGCTAAATTCAATTCGTAACGAAAATTGCCTTACAATTATGGCAACTTTGACTGGAAAGCTATGTCAAGAAATATCTCACTTCATTTCAAGTCAAGTGTATTTATAGGTGTGTTTTATTTATTGCTGCATAGCCAGCGCAGCGAAATTTCCCTTGGCAAACAAAAACAATTTGATTGCTGGCGAAAAAGAAGTCAGTAAAATAGAAGATGGCTGTTGCGAGGCAAAACTAATTTTTAGGAGGAATTACAATTCCGATCGAAACAAGACTCAATAAAATTTTACTTGGGAAAACCTTCACGGTAAAAAACCCAACTTAATTGTTCACTGTCCAAAAGCTATCTAACTTGAAATGCTGCCCGATTCTACTGGCTTACAATCTAGCTTAAGCTAAGTACAGACGATTGTCAGATCTTACAATATTGTCAGATCTGTCAGTGAAAAAACTGTTCCAAATTTCTTACAATCGTGTGAACACACAATTTTTATCATTGTCAGTCGATTAGGACATTGTCAGACTCATTGGTCATTGTCAGATATTTTAATTGAAAACATTGTTCATTGTTCGAAATGTCAATGAGTTGGTTAAAGAGAAATAAAGAATAGCTGACAATCAAATTGGGACGAAATCTACCAACCGTGTGAACGGACAATTTTTCATTGTAAGAAATATGTCAATTGTCAGCTAATTGTTAGCTATTGTCAGACCATTGGCAGATCTGACAATATTGTAAGATCTGACAATCGTCTGTACTTAGCTTTACACTTGCTTACAATACACTTAACGATACAAGAGAAGGAAAATACATGTTAATAAGGAGAAATAAGAAATAAGTTAATATAGCTGTCCTCTTTTAGGTGTAGTTGTTTCTTCACTCGTATGGCTCCAAACGATACAATGGCTGTGCTGGCGATAGAACTTTGAATTATTGAAATAAACGTATAGAGTGAGTAATCATTTTAAATTCAGACGTCTGTTGCGCATGAATAAAACACACCTTATGTCAAAAAAAAAACAGCTGATTATAATTAAGCTGATGAAAATTCGAAAAAAAAAATTCTAAATTTAAAAATCATTTATTCTACTAAGCACTAAAATAACCTAATTTAAAAACATAATTAAAGAATAAATTACTGGCTTTAAAAAAATTTATAACATGAATATTGTAGGTGTTGCCATTGTATTTTTATATTCATTTTCTATTTTCAATTTTTTTTTTTTAATTTTCCCTTCCCACCTAAAGGGTTGGACAAATACAGTGGGCCGATATCTTAAAATCATGTTAAAATAAATTGACAATCAAAAAATGCACAATTTTTTAACTAAGCTAACCAACTATACAGGGTGTCCCGAAATCACCGACTCAGAAGAAAACCATGAGTTCCTAAGGTCATTTCAAGTCGAAAAACTTAAGAGGTAATTTTCTCGTTTTCGCTTCGTTTCCGACTTATAACGGTTTTTATGATTTGTATTCCTTTTTCCTTTGACTGGCTATAACTTTGCCAAACTACAACCGATTTCCGAAATTTTTTTTAAATTTAAACAAGAACAGTTAGAAATTTGTATTTACTATGCAACTTTTTTCTGTGAGGATAACGGTTTTCGCGCAAAATATTTTCAAGCACATTTTTTAAGCATTTTTAGGTTGTTTTTTTGACTTCGATATGATTTTTTTTTTCACAAAAACACGTCATTAAGTATAATTTTTTTTTCATTATTATGAAAGCCCAATACGTGTTCTTAAAAATACTTAACATTTTTTACCTAAAAATAGACACACAATTATTAAAAAAAATAAAAAACAAAAAATAAAGGAAAATCAAGAAAATATGAATATTTGAATAAAAACGAATCAAACACTTCTAACGGTTTTACTCTTACTTTACTGTTTCTAATATTCAATACTAAATGCTCAGCGTAGTTTTGTATTCGTTTTAATTCGTTTTCATCAAATATCATACTTTTTTTATTTTCCTTTATTTTAATTTTTTATTTTGTTAATAATTTTAAATGTATTTTTAAGTACAAAAATGTTAAGTATTTTTAAGAACACATATTGGGCTTTCATAATAATGAAAAAAAAATTATACTTAAAAATCGTAAAAACCGTTATAAGTCGAAAACGAAGCGAAAACGAGAAAATTACCTCTTAAGTTTTTCGACTTGAAATGACCTTATAGGAACTCATGGTTTTCTTCTGAGGCGGTGATTTCGGGACACCCTGTATATAGAAAAGTAAGACCCTTAACTCTTCTAATTGGTTTATTTCGGAAACGGTTATATTTATGAAAAAAAGTATATTTATCTTTTTTGTAGGAAATTTTCCAAGCTACAAATAAGTTTGGTATAATTTACCATTTGGGAGTTATTCCTGAAAAACCATTTTGCACGGAAAAAATTATTAGATCAGATCAAGAAAAATAAGCTAATGAATCCAGTTTTGTACTTTGGCTTCGAAATTAGTAAATTACGACTTTTTGTTTGCAATTCCATAAAATGAGCGAGTTGAAGATATTGACCTTCAAAAATCATATTTCACCACTTTTGAGTATCAATTATTCGATCGAGGAAAAAAAATATTGCCGGTTTTGACACTTATTTATCTTTAAATTGCAACTTTTGAGTCGTAATTTGAAACTGATTATTCGGCAATTTGCAGCTTTTAAAGATTAATCTACTTTCCATTTTCAAGCAATCCTGTCGAGATTCAAGAACAATTTTTCGTTTCCAACTTAAACCTATAGATTTGCTGCAAATGAAAAATTGCAAATTAAGTGAAAATAATTTCCGACTTAGCTACAAAGTCTGATGAGGTAGTGAAATTGCAAATTACATACCTCAATTTATAAGTTCGAGTGACCTTAACTCCAAAGATTGTGTTTTGGCCAGTTGGGCTCATCAGTCAGATGCTGTCGTACCCTACTAAGACGCGAATTATGGTCGATGCTTACCGATTCTTATAAAACTCGCAGCATGAATGCACTGTGAATTCTATATTTCTAAGAGAATTTGATTAAATTCAGACACTTAAAAAAAAATAGTAGCCCGTGGTCTGGTTTTAGTATCGAGAGCATGCAAATCACCATATAAATGTTCAAATTATTCCCCTGAAGATAGTAGATTGCGACTAAAAAGTTGTAATTTACTGTTTAGTTTTGATCTTAAATCAGCAAATAGGTATTTCATAAATTACGATCGTGTGGGCTCAATATTTATATATCGTGATTACATTCTATTGGTTTGAGCATTGAGAAAATGAAAATCACTATATACATTTCGCAAAACAAGATTAATAATTTGTAAAATTAAATTATTCCCCAGAAGTAGTAGATTGTGACTTAAAAGTTGTAATTTGCTTTGAAGTCAACAAGCTCGAATTATGACTTTTGATAGTAAATACCAAATTATAAAATTTTGTATTTTACGAAGATTTGAATTTTAATTTACAATTTTTTCAATCATTTTTAAATAAAAGCATCTTGATTTACTAAAAAAAAGAGTTTTGTAAATTACAACCTAAAATTTCGCAATTAGTGATTTTTCAATTCTTTCCGTGTGGGGGGCATTCAACCCCCCGTAAAATTGTTAGCGGCGCTCATATCGATGGGGAATTTTGACAATTTCTTAAGAACACTCCGAGGAGGCAATATACTAAAATCTAGCTTCCCGGCGATTAATTTCTTATTGGGCTGTTTTTTATGGCTTTATATTGACTGGAGAATTTATAATTTTTTCCATTCGATAAACTAGGCGCCGCACCGCTGCTTGAATGAATTACTATTTTTTATTTCATAAAGATTAAAAAAATAAATAAAACACGATACACGATTACACAGGCCTACAGTGTTTTTGGTGCCGCCAAAGTGAAAACTGTTTCTATGTTAACTAGTTACCCTGGTTCTAACTGCATACTTACTTTTTTGATCCTACGTGTAATTTTTGAGATACACCATTCGTGACCTTAGAACAATAGGGTTCTAACTGCACACACATCACTTTTGAGAAAACTAAGGTAGAATGTTGCATGTTATGTAACTTTTGTGCATTAATTTAAATCAAAACGTGCAAATGTGTACCTATATTTAATTTTTTTCTGGATTTTTTACAATTAATAGATTTAAAATATAATTAATAGTTATTTAGTAATTAAAGTTCAAAAAAACCGATAGAACTTTGTTGCTCAACGATAAGGCACTTGGGCGTAGAACAAGAAGGTTCTAAGTGGTTGATAGAACTTTGTGTCACGATTTTCATATAAATTCAACAGCACAATTAATTTGAATAAATAGAATGCCTTGCAGCAAGAGGGTTCTATTTGCATTGCAAAAGGTTCTATCTACAAAATTATTTGGTTTGCGTAAGTACGCAAGGGTCTATCTGGCTAGTTGGAACTTTGTGAACTTAAGACAGAATAAAATCTGTGCAGATAGAACTTTGTTTTCTGCTTTTTCCTTAATTATTTCCGAAACCGTAAGAGATAGGGAGATGTGGATAGCGGCAATCGAAAGAGCATAGCCTTTTTAGTAAGATGCAATATATAACTCAATTTTCTCAAAAATGTCAGTTAGAACCCTATTGTTATAAGGTCGCGCATTATGTGCAAATAATACAAATTTAGCGATTTTTAACAGTTAATTGCGTTATTCTACATGAAGAAAGCTTCTTTTTAGAAATTTTCTTTTATGAGTGTCTTTAAGACACTCTCGTGGGATACACCAGCAGTAATCAGCCATCATAACATCTTCCCATCGGCCTTGATTCCTATCTTTCATGGATTCTAAGTCCTGGTGGAACCGTTCTCTTTGTTTGTTGCTATATGAACCAAGATTTTTGGAAAATCTTTCCGAATGACTGTAGAGGTATTGAACTTTAATAATCATTCTTTTAAAATTTTCCAGAAAGCCCTTGGAATTTACGGACTTATGATTTCTTAAAAAATTGTTCACTATATTGCAGATTCTAAATCATTTGAATGAAAGAATTGGTTATCTTTTATCAAATATCTTATTTGAGGTCCATCAAATATACCAGCCTTAACTTTTTCTGTATTCAAACTAAGAATTTTTTTTTAAATAGAAATAAAAAAAAGCCAGTTTTGACAAATGCTTTTACGTATAGTTCATCAAACCTAATTTTATGTGCAATGGAAGCAAAATTATTTTTTATCTCAAAACTAGAGGTGTGTTTAAGACGCTGTTTTTGCCAATAGTTAATGATTCCCCACAGGACAACCTTGCTTTATCCAGTGGTCAATTTTGTTTTTGCCCCATTGACAACTGAAAAACATGAAAAATGGAAATTTGGTGAAGCCACTTTGTTGTCCCAGTAAAAATGTAACTATTTTTAAATCCACGCATACATAACTCACTGATGATCATGATTTTTCAATTATTCTAAAACAAGAGAAACAGACTGATACTCCTTTATTTTCGTGGAATGAACAAGTGGAACGCCACCATATTTACTTCCATTTTGTAATGGTCTTTTGACCTTTTTTCACTATGAATTCACCACAAATATAACAAAATGAGTTTGGATCATTTAAGCATCTGCTCTTCTAAGACGACCCATCAAAAACTTTAATTTAAATCGCTTGAAAATAGACAAAATGACCTAAATGACAAGAAAGCGCGGCCACATATGCGAACAAAATGTAAGCGAGGGTTATAAAAAACTGTACGTAGCTTTAACTTGAAAATACCGTTGTTCGTATTTAGTGACAGTGGACAAACAAAAATGATATCATTTATTGCGGCACCAAAAAATTTTATTTATTTTGTAGGCCTGTGTTATAAATGTGTTCAAAAAAAAAAGTTACACACTAACTGTTCTATCCACTGAACCCCTCCAAGTACCTACGCCACTGCACATCAGTTCCTTAGTTTACCATATGATTTTGTTTTCCTCTTTCTATAATAATATAAATGAAAGGCAACCAACACACTTTTTTTTTTTTATTATTTATATTTCTTAAATGTATAAGTATGTATATAAATTAATATCTATGATTTTGTATTGTGTGCCAACTAAGCAAAAATATATAAATAGTTATCCTCAAAAAGGTCCTTCAGAGAACCGAGGTAAAATAACAACAATACAAAAAAAAAAAGGAAACGACCATCTTTCCACAATAGTTCCTTCATCTTCACTTCTTTGTTGAAAATCTACTTCAATTGCACCAACACCATGAAATAAGTAACAACAGCACCCAGAACCTAAAAAAATATATCGCAAAAAAATAAAAGAATATTTCCTGTATTTAAAAAAATTTAAAATTCAACCAAAATACACTCCGCATGACTGAATAGAGGTCGTAAAGATTGTATATAGTTAGAATTTCTCCAGTAACATCGACTTGTAAAGAGTAGTGGACCTAAGTGACTACTTTGAGGTGGACCAGTGTCCTTCAATTCAACAGTAATCTGGGGCCTATTTCACGGCACATACATCACATACAACGTAAAAAATGTCAAAGATGAGTGAAGAGGCTTACCCATAGAACCCGTCGCTTCCGTAAACAACTGAAAGCTCGATTAAATACACACATTCTAATTAGAAGTGACCCATAGGCAACGCATGCGCCGGACGTAAGGCAAAAAGTAGCTGAACTTTTAACTTTTTTCTCCGGCAGGTCCGTTGACATCAGTTGTCAATAATAGGCTTGTTTCGTGACTGGAAACCTTTGGGTGTTCTATTGTGCTCTGAACTAGTTCTGATGTGTTTTATGTGCCTGTATGCTCACCCTTATAATTTTTTTTTCAAATTTTATTTTTAAAATTTTGAGTTTAAAAATCATTTATTCAAAAACTACGCACTAAAATAACTTCATTCAAAAATTTACATAAAGAATACATCTCTGACTTTAAGATAAGCTATATCATAATATTGTAAGTGTTGCCGTTGTGTTTTATATTCATTTTTCTATTTCAGAAAAAAAAAAATTTATTTGCCCCTCCCACCTAATTGATGCTTTTATCACAAAATGCACCATTTTGGAACTAAGTCGCCCAACTACATAGCAAAGAAAAACCCTTAACTCTTCTGATTGGTTTATTTCAAAAACCGTTATTTTTATGAAAAAAAGTATGTTAATCTTTTTTGTAGGAAATATTTCAAGATCGAATTAGTCTTTGACATTTTTTTTGTACAACTTACCATTTGAGAGATATTCATGAAAAACCATTTTTGGGGGCCTTCAACCCCCTGTAAAATTGTTAGCGGCGCTCATATCTGTGAGAACTTTTGACAGTTTCTGAAGAACACCATGAGGAAGCTATATACCAAAATCCAACATTCCGGCAATTATTTCCGAATTTAGCTTCTTTTTTGGCTTCATTTTCTGGACTATGTATGTAAAAACTTTTGTTCTTAGAAACTCGACTTTCCAAAACTAATAGCCCTATAAGTTTTTAATAATTCCCAACTATAAATTTCCAAAAATTGATACCACAAAGATTATTGCCCAAAAAAAAAAAACTATACGACCTCAATCAATTTATGCAGAGTGTTATAATGTCCATACAGAAGCAAACAAATCCAGTGATACTGTGAAAAACTTTGCACCAGAGATGGTCATGGCCTTCTGGCACTGCTGACAGACGATCTGAACAAATGTCTTTGCCTCTTCGGAGCCATCGTACCAGTGGCATGAGTAGGCGGCTTCCATAACCGACGAGCTCTGTTTTCGAAAATAAATAAATTACATTCAATTTCGGTTGTGTTCAGATATTTAGATATATAGAAGATGCTTTGTATATATATAGTAGGTATGAAATGGATGCCAATATGTCCTTGTCCACCACATACCACAACAAAACCACGTCCAAAATTTGAACCTGAACTTTTACAAACCTCTTCGATTAATCGATTGCCAAAAATGCAAAAGTGGAAAACTTGGGCCAGAGAATAGCTCAAGTAACCAATCACTGTAAAAGCGTAGACATTAACTCCATTTATTTTGGTGGCTTGATAGGCGAGCAGGGTGAGCTTGATGGTAGCTGTCAACATGTGAAGTAGAAGGGCAGCTCCGTAGGTATCTCCAATGGCAGCCACAAGTCTGAAAGTTGAAAAATGTTTTTTTGTTTAAAGTTCTTTTCTGTTAACAATTCCCTAACAAGATTCCTATGAGACATAAGAAAGGATATAATACTCTTGTAAATCGTGTCACGTATAGTCGATTCGTTAGTGTGGTCGGCATATTTTTGTTCTTGGCGATAAAAGTAAGGGATCCACCCTATCAAGTTTGGGAATTTTGTTTTATAGATATTTTTTTTTGTTCATATAGGCAAAGTATAAAATGGGAGGAGAGTGAAGGTAGATTGAGAGGAAAGTTTACTGACACCTAAAATCCATTGATATTGCTCTCTTTTTATTTGTTTTGAAGTTTATGTATTTAAAGGCAGAAAAAACTCGTAAAAGAACTTTAAATTTGTATTTAAAGTAAATTTTTACTCAAAATTCATTCCATGTTTCAGGAAAAAAAAAAAGTTTTCAAACACTTTATTGAGATTTTGTGAAAATAAAAGGCATGATTGAATATATTTTATTAAACTTGAACTTGAAAGGTGAACACTTGATGAATAAAAGTAATTGTATGGATATTACGTATTTTCGTGATTAAGTTTAAGTTTAATTAAAGGTTTAAAAGGTTTATTTTTCTCATTCTTTTAAATAGACAATAGGAAGCTTGTTAATTTAGACTTTTTCTTAATACAGTAAAACCCGCTTAAGAGAAACCCACTAAAGAGAAAACCCCGCTTATCTGAAACACTTTTTTCATCCCCGAGTATTTGTGTTTTCAGTTAAATTTAATATTTTTCATTGAAAAAAACTCTCTTAAGTGAAAAAAAATTTAATAGAATAGAACGAAAAATTTGCTGAACGCTTTTACTTCTTTTTTATTTTTCACCTTCACCAAATTTTCTTCACGAAAGTGACATTTGAATTTCTGATATGTTAGAATCCTTTTTGGAATTTTTAAATCCAATAAAGTGAAATTTTTGTTCACTTAAGCGGGGTTCCGTAAACTGTTTTTAAATAGTCTATATACAATTAATATTAAAATTGTAAATTCTCCACATATTTGAACCTTCAAGTCAAGAACGTAGACTGAACCTAGATTTATTGATGGACCACAGAATACAGATCAATGAACGGAAGGGATATCTTTATCTCGTATAGTGATAGGTTTTTGGTCAAAACCCTGTCAATACCTGGAACATAATTACTAGGATTGCAAAATTCCGAAGTTAGTAGTTAAATAAACTTTGATCGATTTGCTAGGCATAGAGCTTTTTTATGTGATTTTCTTCCAAGTCGGGATAGCGATACTAAATTAGCACCTATTTCCTGGATCATTAGAATTTTGAATTTAAGTTGTGGTGTTCCCAGATTGACAGACCTCTAAAATGGGAAGATATACCATACTCTTGTATTTCGGTTTTAAACAAATTCTCTAGGAAACGGCTCCAACGAATTTTTAAAACTTGGTACCTATGTATAATTTAATAAAGCGATTGTAAGAAAACTGACTTTAGGGTTAACTGATGGGTGGGTGCTTTTCTAGAAGTGCGATTATTTTCTTGGAATTAATAAAGGTATGAAATATGAATGCAGTAATTGGTTATTTTACTAGAAGACTGTCTATAAGGTTAGGTTTATTTGGTTGTCAGCAGAAATGCTAGACACACTTAGACCAGGGGGTTGGCTCATTGTGATACCACAGGAATCTAGGAAGCTTTCTTCCTACTCATTGAACTATTAAGAACTTCCGAGAACAGCCGAGAGGCCCAAGAGGCCCCAGTTCCAATTGTTGCGTGCGATGGCGGATGGACTCATTCGGGTCTTCTTCGATACTCTGCTCCACAGCAGCAATAACGTCTTCGGTGCGCACTGTACGGCGTCTCTGAGGATGCGCATTATCCACTAGAGTAAACGTAGTGCGAAACAGATCCATGGTTGCTCGAATTTATACTCTGCTGGGCGATTATGTCGACTGACTATTGGACGCAGCGCGCGATGCGTCACGCGAACCGAACCATTATTTTGATAATAAATTTACACGATTTGCAAACGTTGTTCATGAGTAAGTCTATTCATTATGAAATGGCAAACCAAACTGAGCAAAAATCAAGCGAAAGCTGTCAAAAAAAAACTCCGAAAAAAGTATTGCCATATTGAAAACCATACGTCCAAAAAAAAAAAACCGTTTAGAATTCTCCCAGATGGAGCCCACGTCTTTGAGATAGAGCCGGACATGTACAGAGAAGGTCAGGAATCGATTCTTCCTTTTCTTCGTCCATACAACTCCTGCAGAAGTCGTTAGAAAATACTCCAATCCTCGTTGCATACTTGCCTATTAGACAGTGTCTAGTAATGACACCTATGACGGAGCTAATGTGCAGTCTGCTTAGAGATATTAAATTTCTAGAGCGCTTTAGATCCAACATAGGCCAGATTTGTTTTGTGGCCTGACATGTGGCAATGTTATTCCACCTAAAATTTGTTTTCTCTATTGAATCTTGCTTTAGCATAAGTTTACAAGTAGCGATGGGTATACCAGTATTTGTCCGATTTGACAGTATAGATAGTATAGTTCCACTTTTGGCGAGTGCGTCTGCTTTACAATTGCCTGGAATGTCCCTATTACCCGGCACCCAGCAAAGTTGAATGTTGAACTTCTGTACCATCTCCATGAGAGATGATTGGCAATTAAGGGCAGTTTTTGAATTTGTTGAGAAAGAATCCAGAGATTTAATGGCTGTTTGACTATCCGAGAAAATACAGATATCTAAACGTTTTCTTTGAGCCAAGACAGGGCTTCTTTTATCTCCAAAAGTTTCGCCTGGAACACGATACAGTGATTGGGAAAACGGAAGGAGAGACTTAGTTTCAGCCTATATCTGAGAATACATCTCCACCAACCCCGTCATCAGTTTTAGAACCGTCAATATAGAAGTGGATCGATTTGTCTTCCAGGAACGCCAAATCCTCCCAGAGAGATCTGGAAGGAATGGTAACTTGAAAGTTTTTATGGAACTGTAGTTGTGGGGTGGTGTAATCTGTAATACTTGGAAGTGATCTGAATGTGTTCAGATTGATGGAGTAGCCGATTTCATTGTTGGACCATTGTGAGGAGGCTTTAAGACGTCTATAGCTGTACTTGCCACCGTTTGTTTACAGAATATATCGAGAGGTGTGAAATGGAACAGAATGTCCAATGCAGCGGCAGGAGTCGTGAGAAGTACTCCGCCCATTCATCGGCAGACTGTCTATTAAAAATAGTACTAAATTTTATGTTAAAAAAATTTAAGATGGCAATTAATTTTTCCTTCAATCAATAAGCCTTGGTTAAAATTGATGGTGAAACGAACGAAAAACCTTACGATTGAATAAATTTGGTATTGAAATCAGCAAACATTGGTCAGATTACTTGCCTCAAGCAGCAAAGTTAAGCAAATCCAAAAACAAAACAAAAATACAAAATTATTCGTTAGAAATACTATTTAGAAGGAAGGAAAAGCCTCAGCTACAAGGAAAAATTAACTGATATGTACCCTCAATACTCGGGGATGAAAAAAGTGTTTCAGTTAAGCGGGTTTTTCTCTTAAGCGGATTTCTCTTAAGCGAGTTTTACTGTATTATATTTAAATTTGGATCGTACGCGGAACATTTTTTATGAGGCCCTATAATGCAAATTGTTAAGAAAATATTTCTGAATGATCCAACAAAATACAGTGGAATTCCTATATACTGCAGATTTAAAATATTAACCTCAATACTCTGCTGGGTTCAAGAAGAAAATAAGTTTAGTAAGTTTCAAAGTGGGTTTCGTAAAGGTTATTCCACTATAGATAACATTTTTATTCTAAGGTAAGGTCACTTGATTTCAAACAAAAAGCTACATATATGCGTTTTGTGAACACTTTAAAGCTGCTTTTGACACTATTAAAAGGAAATCTCTGTTCTATAAATTTTACAATCTAGGAATCTCCACAAATTTCATAAGTGTCATTGTGAAAATGTATCAGCAAACACCAGCATATACATACATTCGGGAATGGAATGATCAGAAAAGATAGAAATTGGGCAAGGAGTAAGGCAAGGATGCAATCTGGGGCCACTTTTGTTTTCACTTTTCTTAGAAGATTTGGTAGATTTAATGACTACCAATTGCGAAGTAGAGGTCTGTAATTTGCGATTCAAAAGTAATTATGTATGGAAATCTTACAATATTTAGATTTCTGAAATTTAATTTTTAGGTAATTCTCCAACTCCTCCTAAATTATATGATTTAACAACATCCATAGGATTCTTCCGTCGTACCTCCAGTTTTCATCTATATAGCAGTTCTTCCGATGCCATTTTTAAAAACCATAACCTTGGATTTTTCCGTGTTAAACCTCTAAAGCTGTAGGGCTTTAGGAGATTCCACGAGAATGACAGGTGAGGATCAGTGGCGTACACTGGAGGGGGGGGGGGGGCCTAAGGGGGTCTTAAGCCCCAAACAAGCAAAATGACATATAATGCTAAGATTTCAATAATATCGAAGAATATTTTTTATTAATTTTTTCGTTAATATTTTATTTTCGTAAGATTTTAGTCTAAAAAATTTATTATTTTGATTTACAAGAAAACTATTGGTATGGATATCGTAATAAAATCATTTTTGTTCATATCACATGTGATCTAGATTTTGTTTGATATTTCAAACGAATCCCAGTATTCACGAAAACTCAAAAAAGAAAGCTCCTATCCAATCAGACAACGATACTACCAATGCTAAGACAATAAAAAAGCTGTAGAGTCCAAATTTAATATCATGACATTTCGAAAAGCTGCCTTGTAAATTAAATCAGTGATAGCCAATCTTCTCATACTTTTTTATATAAAGTTAATGGGCCGTATTCATAGTCATTTTAAACTTAAGCTTCAACCTAAACATTCAATTTTCATTCATATTGCTTTAAGATCATTTTTCAGGGAATCACAATATTTCTCAAAAAGATATTCACGAGATTCATTCATAACTAGACCCGTTAGAGCACTGAGTTGCTTTTCTATTGAAGAGAAATTGGAAATACACCGTTCAAACGAGCACTTCATTGTATTACCAAACTCTTCAAAAGACTTACCTTCAAAGTCATCCATTTTTTCGTATATGACTTACGACATTCATATACGCAACTTGACTTCAAGTGAATTTTCGATTAGCGAACCATATCAGGAGCAAAAAAAACTTAACCCACCAAAAATTCAAATTTTCAACATAAAAACTTCGGTTGTTTTGTCATTATAACTTTCCTGTAATAAGGTATACGTATTAAGGAAAAAAGTGTTCACAAATGATTGATTCCGTTCTCATTTCTTTTTTTTTTTTCTAAATTAGAAAAGTCAAAAATGTTAAAGATCTTGAACTCACTCACCTAACAACGTGCTTATGCCTTTCGACCCAGTATTTAATTGCACTGCGAACCATCATCTCCTGTTTCTTTGTTAGTCCATTTGGATTGTTCATACCATTTGTTCCATTGAATGTTTGCAATGTAGATGGTGCACGAAACTGTGCTCCCCAATCGGCTTTTGTACTGTAAACACCGGACATATCAAGTGTGTCGGTTGGTTCCTTCTCTGTATAATCAAAAGTCTCCCATTATATTTAATTTATCAAAATCAATACAACCGACAAGGCATTCGCATTTTTATATAACAAAACAACATTTCCATGTTACTACCTTCGTTAATAATAAGCTCTGACTTTGAATTGGCCGACAGAGACCGGAACAACGCAGCTGAATTGGGACGGTAAGTGTCTAGTGAGGCCGACAGTTCCATCAACGGCTTCATAATACCCTTTAGATGTTGCAACTGTTCACAAGCAAAAATCAACCAAGAGCAAAAAAGCACATCACACAAATTGGATTGTGTCGTCGCAAACAGCAGGAAGTACACCTGATACACAAATGAGATCATGTAAAACATCCCGCTGGTGGCATCCCATGGGTAGAAGGATTTTATTGGTAGCCTTGGTATTTCAACGGTAATAGTTTCGTTAGTGTCCATATCCCGGGCAAACTTGACACTCTCTCCAAAGAAGGTGATTGTTGTCCAGGCTGGAGGAAGCAAGTAGGAAATAATAAAAAAAAAAAAAAATCAAGCACCACAAAAAGTCAACTCAACACAACACAAAACTCACCAACTACCGAAAGGACTGTCGTCAACATAACCAATACAAATAGCTTTCGCATTTTGGCCAAAGCAATTGAATGGTATCGAGCATCAGATTCAGCAAATAGGGGATGCGAATTGACTTGATTCCAAATATTGAGGGTTCTGGAAATATATACTGACGGAAATTATTAAAGGGAACATTTTCCTATATACATATTTGAGTTGAATGGATTTTTTTCTTCTTCACCTGTAGAATTGTTTTTGATTGACAGCGAAAAATATAAATTTCGTAATGCAATGAGTGAAAAATAGCGCTGTTATTGTATTACCAGATAATTCATTAACTTCGTCCGCATTGAGGGCCATATTGCCAAGAATTGAAAAGAATTGCAAAAGTATCAGCGTGAAATGAAAGCAGGAATAGACCTTTTTGAAGAAGCTCGAACCACTTGTGTAGTTGTGCATGAAGAGGCCGGAATACTTCATAAGTTTGATGTTTGGCATCAAGTCAGCTACAAGGCCGACATATTTAGTTTGTTGCTGCATCTCGCTTTTTGATGCGGGAAATCAGAAAAATTACAGAAAAATATTTAATTAATTTTTGTTATGATAAAAATAAATTTGGTAGCACGACAGCTCATGGAGACTTACAATCTTCAACCATTAGTGTTACTATCAGGAATAGAGGCGACCTACAATTTTCTACCCAATCCACATAGCAGATTTTTTTTCATGACAATTTGTAAATTTCCCAAAAAAAAAGAAGATATACCTATTACCTACCTATTTCTACCCTTAATAACGTAAAATTTTGAAAAAAAAAAAATTAGTTTGAACAAAAGTTTTTTCAATGTTTTCTCAAAATTTTTTATTTAAAAATTAACAGCCATCTTAACTTTAAAATACCTCTAAATAGATACTAAGTGCGAAATCAATTTTAACATTTAAGCACCATTACTTATAGACCTCTTAACTTAAACGCCAATCACGACGTTTAGAGGTAACTTAAAGCCATTTTAAATATAAGTTGAGAATTTTAAATATTATTGAGAAATATGTATATAGTTACCTACATAATATTCTGTATGTATGTAGGTAGAATTTTCAGTTTTGTGTTCTAATTAAAGTAGGTATGAATAATTAAGATATATTTATTTATTTGTAAAAATAAAAACACGTCATAAAACAAAATGGAGTCTGGTTCCATTTCTTTTGCTTTGGACTACATACCTCCAGTTACTTTTCTTTCTCTCTTATTTACTAATGAGCTTGTTTTTTTTGTTTGAATTTTGTTTGAAATTTCGAAGCTTTCAAAAACAGCGTAAAAGTATGCAATACGTAGAATACATGACACAATCGTTGTTTAGTTATCTTATTACTTTAAACGAGCAATTCTTGTATATATATATATATATATATTATTGGTTTCTCGAAAATGGCTCTAACGATTTGGATGAAATTTTCACAGTTTATTTCAATGAATGAGAAAAATTTTTAAAATTTTGATTTTGTAAAATCCGCATACTACCACGCCCTCTTTTCCTATTTCTTAGTTTCTCGGAATTGGTCGGAAACATCTCTTTTTCTCGGAAA
Organism: Epistrophe grossulariae; assembly: GCA_929447395.1. Classification (NCBI taxonomy): domain Eukaryota; kingdom Metazoa; phylum Arthropoda; class Insecta; order Diptera; family Syrphidae; genus Epistrophe; species Epistrophe grossulariae. The sequence goes on along the minus strand of OV839567.1, from coordinate 42,038,331 downwards.
CGACCCAAATGATTTGAATGAAATTTTCAGAGTTTGTTTTGATGAATGAGGTTAAAATTAAGAAAAATAATTCTGTAAAATCCACCTACTGCCACGCCCACTTTTTATGTTTCTTCGTTTTTCAGAAACGGCTCTAACGATTTTGATGAAATTTGCAGAGATTATTAAGATCAACGAGACAAAATTTTTTAATTAGTTTGAAATAACTCCGCCCTCTAACACGCCCACTTTTTTTTAATATAATGGGATCTCAGAAATGGCTGTAACGATTCGGATGAAATTAGCTGGGAGTATACTGATGAATGACAAACAAAATTTGAAAATAATTTTGAAAAAATCCACCCACTGCCACGCCCACTTTTTTTGTTTTTTGGTTTTCAGAAAAGGCTCCTACGATTTGGATGATATTTACACCGTTCGTTCAGGTCACCGAGTCAAAAAATTTGAAAGTAATTTTAGTTAAATCCGCCCACTGGCACGCCCATTTTTCTAATATAGCTAATTTTCGGAAATGGCAATAAGGATTTGGATGAAATTTGCAGGGAGTTTAAGAAAACAAAAAATTCAGAAAACGGTTTTAGGAACATCTGTGCACTGCCACGCCAACTTTTATTGTTTCATAGTTTATCGAAAACGATCGTAAATGCCTCTATTTTTTGGAAACTACTGAAACTATATGAATCAAATTTTCAAAATTTATTTAAAGAAATAAGAATAAAATTTAAAAAAATAAAATTTAAATCCGCCCACTACCACGCCCATTTTTATTAGTTTTTGGTTTCTCGAAAACGGCTCTTGGATGAAATTTTCAGAGTTTATTCTTATAAACAAAACAGATATTTTCAAATTGGATTTAATCCGCCTACTGCCACGCCCACTTTTATTATTTTTTCTTGGTTTGACGGGATTAATTCAAACGATTTGAATAAATGTTTTAGTTTATTCTTATGAAAGAATTTAAAAAATTGTTTTACTAAAATCCTCCCACTGCCATGCCCATTTTTATTATTATGTACTTCGTTTCCGAAAATTTCAAGAAATTTTCAGAATTTTTTCTTATGAATGTGAAAAAAAAATTAAAATTATATATATAAAAAATCGCCCACTTTCACGCCTACTTTTCTTATTTCTCGCAAGGGCTATATTTTTTTATTGGATTTTATTTCACATCGTTATTCCTATTTAAAAAAAAAACATAATGTTCAAACACTCCACTGACACCACTGCAGTCGCAATAAATTTGGCTTTGAGGAGCAAGTTTTCAAACGTTTAGAACCAAACCAAAAGTACATCTCGGATAATTATCGAATGGCCTGAATGTTTCCATGATAAGAGTGGGTACGTAAGTGAAAGGTAAATTACTTAGATCATGTTTTAACTAGAATTTTGTACATTTTTAAGGCACTGGATCATACGTATAAATAACATCTGTTGTAAAACTTTTAAAGAATTAATATTGCCTATTATTTCACTACTTAAATAAATTTTTCTTATGAAATAAAAGGCGTGTTTTTTTTCTCTAATCTGTATAGTTTTGCAAAACAGTTCAATAATATTAAAAACAATGAGCTTGAATAAAGAATGTGTTTTCTATTGAATTTGAAGCAAAATAAATAATAACGTATCATATAGCAACTCAACTATACAGTCTATCGTTAGCCTGATATTCTATCGGGACTATTTTGATAAGCTGTATAGTCTTGTGGCTATGATATGTTATATTCAGCCCTATCATGAATTCCATCGTAATCGGAAACTTTTCCAAATCCGAAAAAAAATATCACCGAATCCGTTCGTAATGACTATTTGTATGAGAATTTTCACTACGATGGAATCTGTGATAGTTTTTTTCGGAACTCGTAACAAGTTTTCGATTACGATGGAATTCGTGATAGGGCTGATTATAATTTTGATTCATTGAACCGTTTTAAAATCTTTATAGAAAAAAGAAAAAAAACACGCCCAAAGTCAGGATTACTAAAAATGTTGTCAATATATTATCATATATTTTTATATAATACTATTAAACGAGCAAGCTTGTATCTTAATATCTTTATGTGTATTATTGAAATTTAACTAAATTTTTCTACAAAAAATAATAAAAAAAATTCTCAAAATAAATTTTAAAGATACCGAGCGTAGCTCTGTCTCCCAGGTACTAAGTATTAATGGGAAAACGATTACAGAAAAGAATTTATGTAACATCATTTAAAGGCAATTTAAATATTTAAGCAAACTTAACTAAACGGCCTCTAAGAGACGTTTTAAGAACATCTAATAGATACGGCTGTAAGTTTTTCAAAAGTGTTCACTAAAACAATTTTAAAAATAGAATCAAATAAATAGATTTTTGGCTTTAAAAAACAGTATGACATGACATTGTAAGTGTTGCCGTTCATTTTTAATTGTTTTTTTACTAATCAAGTCAATTTTTTATAAAGGGATGTTTTGTTTAATTTTTACTTGCGATATACATATTCTATGTACAGGTATACTTTATGGCAAGTTGATGCATTCGTAAAAAAATCGAACTCGACACGTTTTTTTCATTAAAAACTAAAAATAACAGTAGATGCCGTATAATTTTTTTAAGCAAAATAGGCAAATCTTATTTTTCTCAAAAACGTGCCCACAACTTTAAAAAAAAAATCAGTAATTTTTTTACAAATAGGCTACCATTTTATAAATCACGAAAAATGGTTTTAAATGGCACCTCCCATAGAACCATTTTGTTTATTTACGATTTTCTCAAAAACGGCTCAACTGATTTTCATAAATTTTTTTTATGGAGAATGTTTTAAAAACTTTGAAAAGAATTGCATAATTTTTCAAAATATTTTTTTTTATTTTGATTTTTTAATGAACATTTTCCTTCTCATAAATCACCCATTATGATTATGAATTAATTTTTTTTAAATCATAAATCACCAACTATAAGCTTATAAATTATTTTTTTTTTTAATTCACAAATCCCAAACAACAAATTTTGCACAAATTGACTTAATCACTTTTGTCCAATGTATCTTAGTTGCTTCAAATCCTAAAGTGAAAATCAGCCTTATATGTAATTTTTTGTTTGTTTTTTCTCTCTTCTGGATACATCTTCTGGATACATCAATTATTTGTAAAAATTTACTACACGAAATAATTGAAGTATAACTTTTGATCTTAAAAAAATTCCGAATATTACTGATTTTACAAAAAAAAAAAAAAACATTCAGAAAGTGTGTCTAAAGCTTTTCTTTATGTATTAGTCTTAGAGCTCGCAGCAGATTTTTGGCATGAAAGGAAACCAAACGATATATTTATACCATATGTAGCCCTGGGGAAGGTGATAACGAATGCGTTCGTCTGCCAGTACGAAGTGGCAGCGTTTCCGAGAAAAAGTGCATCAAAAGTGCATTTTCTGAAAATAGAAATAGTGACGGAAACCACTTCAAATGTATCGTGTCCCAACGCCCTCGATTCCCTGATTACAAATATGGTTACGACAGACGTGGCAGTGTTGCCACTCCAACTGGTTCAAAATGATAGCGTTGCAGATTTAAAATGTAGTACAAAAATGTCGATGACTTGGAAATGACTCGTAATTTGTTTAATAAAAAAAACATAACAACAATCAAACAAAACAAATCGAGTCAAAAAAATTTACTTAAAGTTTTCGGAGCCATTTAACATTGTTCAAGTTTGATGATGTTTTGCAAGTTTAAAATTATTTTCCTGAATTTGGAGCGTTTACACAAAAAGTGGTACTGGTGAATTGAAGGGCCAAACACAATGTGCGATATCTTTTTTTTTTAGATTTTTAATTTCTGAAATTTTGAAATTATAGTGTTTTACGAATATTTTGCGATTTTACGTAGTGACTTTTTTTGGAAAAAAAATTTAGTAAAAATGCTACAATTGCAGTTGCAAAACCACCGACAGACGTCGCCGAAAAATCTTTTTTTTTTTGGCATTTTCGGAATTTTGGGAAACCAACTGAAATATATCTCAAATGAAAGGTCTTGACCCCCTGAATGCAAATATCTACACGACACTCGACAGACGTCTAAGTGGCCGCAAAAACCTTTTCAAAATTATATCAGTCAAAACTCAAAAGGTTTTGCCTCCCCTAAAAAGAAAATGTCAATGACAGACGTTTCGAGTAGAGCCTACGATTCAGTCCGTGTATTTGAAAAACACGGGTACACGGACTCCATGTAATTTTTACACGCAAATAAAAATCCGTTCTCTTAAAACACGTGTATTTATTTGCTTAATATCCGTGTATCCGGATATTAAGTATACACGGATCTTTATTACACGGATTCTTAATACACGGAATGGTTTTTGATTTTTATCTTTTCAAGGGGTGGGCTTACAAGCTCAAAATTTTGAGGGATAATGGATATTATAGATTTTTATTTTTGGTGATTTTTCAAAAAAAAATCGATTTTTAAAGAAAAAATTAAATAATTCTAAATTTAAATCCAATGACAGATTCGACTACCAAGTCGTTGTCGTATTTTTATCAAAAAAATCCCATAAATTTGGCCCTCTCCAGTGATGATTGGATTATTTAAAATACACGGATCTTCGGATACACGGATACACGGACACACGGACGCACGGATACACGAAATACACGGATTCAAATCCGGATATTATAAGAACACGTGTATCCGTGTTTTTAAATTTCCGTGTAATAGGGAGCTCTAGTTTCGAGTTACGCCAAACTAATCAAATCCGCAAAATAAATCGCGAATTTTGTTTTCTTTTTTTATTCAATTTTAATAGTGATTGAAATACACATGTTCATATGTCTCGAATCAAAAGGCTTTGACTCCCTGAAAAAACAATTAGGTACAACTAGACAGTTCATCTGATAAAATTCGACTTATGTTACTAAATTTAAATTTTTTAGGATTTGTTCAAAGACCATCACAAATTCTATCACATTTGCAAGTGTGAATAATGAATGATAAATATGAAAATAATTTTTCAAAACAATTTGACAGTTATATAAGCAATAACTTTTGAGAAAGTATTGAAGGTAGTTTTTTGCTTCGTATAGATTTCCATCAGTACAATAATTGATTTAATCTCCAGACAACTAAAGCCAGAAAAAAAAACACAGCAATGGTCCGGAAAAGCAGCAAAGTTGATACTGTCATTATGGGAGATTCTATTTCTTTTTTTTTTTTCAATTTAATTAATCTTTTAAGGCTTACTTGAGCATACGGCCATAAATCTTATTCAATGCTATCTAATATTTATATAGGTTAAACATGCGGGTCTTATGATTTACTTAATTCGTTAACTTCGTTGTAATATATGCAAAAATGTATGTTCAACTTCATAGCTATAAATTTTTTATTTTTTTTTTTGAGAAATTGCTTTGAAAAAATGACAAAATGAGCTTTAAACAATTTTTTGCCATCTTTTTAAATGAAATTTTATTGTCATTCCTTTAAGAGTTATATTATTTTTGTATTTGATAGTCTGAGGCACATTTGATAATATAATTTATTATAAGGATTTAAGTTCGCATCGTAGGTAGGGAACATAAGTACGGTATTAATCTTATCTCTTTAAAAGAAAATATGTTTTCATATTTTACTTTGATATAATTTTTATTTCAATGCGTATATTGTTATTAATGGGCAATTATAGACAGACATAGACTTAAAATTTAACAACTAAATCCATTCTGCGCGTATATAAAAAAATTTTTGTATATTAATACAATTAGTTTAAATTTTGTATTTAAAAAGATAAGTTTTTTTTAATTTTTTTTAATATTTTGTTTCCTATTACGAAGTTAAATTTTATTTAAGTTCAAATTATACGCGTATATGTTCTACTTTTACCTCATAGGCAGGGCCGCGGCCTCAACCAAACTTGTGCCCTGTGCAAGATTTGTAGTAAGCGCCACTTTTTATATTTGCACACATACATACACATGGCAAATGGTAGTACATATTTGTTTGCACAAGATCAGATTACATCGGTGTTAGGCAATAACGCCTAAGGAAATAACTCCCAAATCGATTTGGAAATATCTCCCAAATTTTTTTTTATCGCCCAAAAAAATGTAAATATCGCCCAAATTTATATTTTTCCAAATCTGAAGTTGGAAATATCGCCAAATATTTTCAGTGTTAATTGTTTTTGTAAAATTTGGGCGTTTTTTCTTCAATTTTGGGCGATCAAACATTTTTTTAATTTGGGCGTTCTTTCCTAAATTTTGGGCAATATTTCCAAAGTGAAATTTCTATGATAAGATAATCTTAAAAAAATCGCGGCGCATAAACAGTGAAGTTTTTTCGTGATTTTTTGTTTTGGGCGATATTTCCAATTCTGGGCGTTATTTCCCATTTCACATTTAAAATTTTTATTTTGGGCTTTCTTTCCTTAAAAAAAAAATTTAAAAATTGTAAATAACGCCCAAATCGAGCAAAAAAAAAAAACAATTGTTCAGAATTTCTTTGGGCGATATTTCCAAATCAATTTGGGCGTTATTGCCTAACGCCAATTACATTTTTTTGCTCCTGGTAATGCGCCCCCAGAATTCTGCGCCCTGTGCATTTTCACATCTTGCACATATGGTTGGTCCGGCTCTACTCATAGGGTAAACTGTCCCATAAATTCTTATGTTGAATTTAACTATATTAAAAATGGGACGTCCCTTACTTTGGCCGACATTTTATGGCGCAATCAAAAAATTTGTTTGTCTGAATTTGTAGCTAATTTAAATGCTACAAACGAAAAATTTTTTAGCTCGCATAGTTTCGTAGTTATTCAAGTTAATAATACGAATTTTTAAATTTGATTGACACCCAAATTTGTAGCTTTTTAAATGCTCTTGAGTTGCGAAAACTTCGATTTTTTACCTCAAGTGGTTTATTTTATATTCAAATTTCCGCTAAAATAAGTCTAAAGTTAGCGGACGAAAATACGAAAACAATAATAATCTTTTGGTGATAAAAATTTTTAAATGCTAATTTGCTGCGCAAGAATTAATTTTGAAGCTTTTATATATAACTGCATTTTTTGGCTTTGGTGCCTCCGAAACGCGTCGGAAGGTTTTAAAAATAAAAATAAAAATAAAAATAAAAATAAAAATAAAAATAAAAATAAAAATAAAAATAAAAATAAAAATAAAAATAAAAATAAAAATAAAAATAAAAATAAAAATAAAAATAAAAATAAAAATAAAAATAAAAATAAAGTTGTGAAAATAAGTTTAATAAAATTAATAAAAATAAAAACAATTTTGTATTTTAATTTTTATTGTTAAATAATATTTTTTACATAACATTATTTATTTTAAGTTTAAAAAGTGCATTTTCGGTCATAAGAAATAAAACGGAAGTTGGCAGACTAAATCTAAAAAAATGAGATAGTCGAAAATTTTTTTTTGTCAGAAATTGTAGCTTTTTAAATGATATTTTTTCCACAAACTAGGAATTTTTAGCTCTAACGGTTTTTTTATATTCAAGTTTCTAGTTAGCTCAAAATGGAGCTTCCAAAATCTAAAAAATTGAGAAAATCTAATTTTTGTTTTCAAAAATTTGAAGTTTCCCTAAACTTGATTAAACACGCAAATAAAATTTTGTAGCTCGTATAGCTTTTTTCTTATAACAATTTCGGCTAAAATTATCGGTCAAAATTTACGAAAAAAACTGAATTTTAGAATTTTTTTCTCTGAAATTTTAGCATTTGAAATGATAACTTGTTGCGCAATAATCAATTTTGTAGCTTTTATGGATCGTTTTTTATTTGTATTTTAAGTTTAAAAAATGCATTTCTGCCTCAAAACAAGCTTTTGCAAAAAATCAAACTCTAAATTTTGATCAAATTTGAGATAACGATGATAAGTTAAAGAAAAAAGGTGGTCTCGCAATTCTCTTTGCTTTCTTGACATCTGGATTGATTTTCTTTAAATTTAGCATTTAGTGATTTTTTGTACTCATACACCACTCTATTACCATGTCGTATTTTTGTTTATGATCATTAATAACGATACTGCTATATCATATTTTGTGATTGTTAAGGAAAATTGTTTTATTCAATTTTGAAAAGACGGTTAATTAACTTCTACCAGGGGCCTATTTCACCAAACACTTTTCACTTTTTATTGTGCAACTTTGCAAAAATAAATTTCCTGCAAAGTAAAAGTGCAAAGTGTTTCACAAAATTTGCAAAGTACAAAGACTTTGCAAAGAGGAAATTTTTTCAATTCAATAATTTCCTCTTTGCAAATTTACGTTTGGTGAAACAAAATTTGCAAAGTTGCAAAGTGAAAAGTGAAAAGTGTTTGGTAAAATAAGCCCCAGGTATGTATTTTCGTACAAAACTTCCATGAAATGGCACTTCCCGTTGAACCATTCTTAACAAGGAAGCTCTTTGAATGTCAAAATTTTACACAGGTATTCAAGATTTCTTGCCGTAATGATGTTTATAGTTTGTTGGACTGTCAATCTATCCTAACCGTCCCGAATCGACAGATAATTGTAGGTCCCTTTCATTCCTGGCCGAATTATAACACACAGACAGAAACGTTTGAGAGTTACGTAAATCCCTAGGCTAGAATTGGTCCTCCAAGAAATGTTGCGCCACCAATGTATTTTTTTTTTATTATTTACTTTAATTTTATTCAAGAATTTAATTTCAGAATTTTGTATACCTTCACTGAAATATATTGCAATTCCAAAAGATGCGTTTATTACTTCCAAAGGTAGGTGGTTTATCCAAAAGTTTAAATTATATAAAGTTTAATTCCAAAAATCGTTTTAAATGCAGCAAGATGTATATGTTCTATATATTATTTCCCGATATTTGATGCGTTCTCAATAACCGTCCGTGTAAAACTATTTCCTCTGTGTTCTTTTCAAAATCAATTGTCTGATTTTAATTTAAAAATTCATTTAACTTGGAAAAAAAAAATATCCACAAATTTGTTGACGTGGCCTAGACATCCTTAAAATTTCTCACGAGTTGGGTACATTTAGGTGCATTAAATAGTGGTTTCAAATAAACTTACTTATATATTAAGACACGCGTATATTATTTCATTTCAGGGCTGAGGGCTGATTTTGTATCACAAGAAGAAAGTACAGACACAGTAAATCATAGACATTTTAATCATTTTATTTCAACACACATAAAAAGAGGACAAACACATCGTCTATTTCCCACAATTAATTTATCGAATGGAAATTATTTTGTTCTGGTATGAATTTTAAGTTGCAAGTTTTAAAGAGTTTTACTTCAAATGTACTTAAATAAGTTCATACCTTACCTATACATGAATGAAAGGTATAATGTAACTACGTTAAGAGACATAGGAGGAATTTTTTTTCACGGACATTTGCGTAGACTGTGTGTGGATGGTCTATAATGAAGTTGAAATATTCACTTTGTTAATTAAAAAGGTTGTTTTTTTGTATTGATTTAAAATTTCAATTTAGTAAAATATATTGATTTCATAAATAACTTGTTAACTTCGACTTTCGAGGACTGATTGATATATTTTACGTTTTTTAAGAAGAAAAATGAAGGAATTCGTACATTATTATCAAATGCATTATGAAATTAATAAATAATTTGATTTATAAATAATTAATATTAATTATATTTAAAATCTGACATATCTGTTATATAGTCCAGTGCAATCGTACAGAATGAATGCAGATTTTTGCGTCTAATGCAGCAAGCACAGGTTTTTTAAGGCTGGAAACTTGGTTTTACACAACTTCAACTGGTTCAATCAACATACCAAAAAAATCTTTTTCTTCTTCTTTCTTCTTTCTTCTTTCTTCTTTCTTCTTTCTTTTTTCTTTTTTCTTTTTTCTTTTTTCTTTTTTCTTCTTTCTTCTTTCTTCTTTCTTCTTTCTTCTTTCTTCTTTCTTCTTTCTTCTTTCTTCTTCCTTCTTCCTTCTTCCTTCTTCCTTCTTCCTTCTTCCTTCTTCCTTCTTCCTTCTTCCTTCTTCCTTCTTCCTTCTTCCTTCTTCCTTCTTCCTTCTTCCTTCTTCCTTCTTCCTTCTTCCTTCTTCCTTCTTCCTTCTTCCTTCTTCCTTCTTCCTCTTCCTTCTTCCTTCTTCCTTCTCTTCTTCCTTCTTCCTTCTTCCTTTCTCCTTCTTCCTTCTTCCTTCTTCCTTCTTCCTTCTTCCTTCTTCCTTCTTCCTTCTTCCTTCTTCCTTCTTCCTTCTTCCTTCTTCCTTCTTCCTTCTTCCTTCTTCTTCTTCTTTCTTCTTCCTTCTTCTTCTTCTTCTTCCTTCTTCCTTCTTCCTTCTTCCTTCTTCCTTCTTCCTTCTTCCTTCTTCCTTCTTCCTTCTTCCTTCTTCCTTCTTCCTTCTTCCTTCTTCCTTCTTCCTTCTTCCTTCTTCCTTCTTCCTTCTTCCTTCTTCCTTCTTCCTTCTTCCTTCTTCTTCCTTCTTCCTTCTTCCTCTCCTTCTTCCTTCTTCCTTCTTCCTTCTTTCTTCTTTCTTCTTTCTTCCTTCTTCCTTCTTCCTTCTTTCTTCTTCCTTCTTTCTTCTTTCTTCTTTCTTCTTTCTTCTTTCTTCTTCCTTCTTTCTTCTTCCTTCTTCCTTCTTCCTTCTTCCTTCTTCCTTCTTCCTTCTTCTTTCTTCTTTCTTCTTCCTTCTTCCTTCTTTCTTCTTCCTTCTTTCTTCTTCCTTCCTTCTTTCTTCTTCCTTCTTCCTTCTTCCTTCTTCCTTCTTCCTTCTTCTTTCTTCTTTCTTCTTCCTTCTTCCTTCTTTCTTCTTCCTTCTTTCTTCTTTCTTCTTTCTTCTTTCTTCTTTCTTCTTTCTTCTTCCTTCTTTCTTCTTTCTTCTTTCTTCTTTCTTCTTTCTTCTTTCTTCTTTCTTCTTTCTTCTTTCTTCTTTCTTCTTCCTTCTTCCTTCTTCCTTCTTCCTTCTTTCTTCTTTCTTCATTCTTCCTTTTTCCTTTTTCCTTGCTCCGTTTTCTTCTTCCTTCTTCTTCTTCTTCTTCTTCTTCTTCTTATTGATATGTAATACCAGAGGAAATTTCGACTGAATTTAAGCAAAAAACGATTCGTTAGGAAATGCCACTTCTTTTGGATATCAAAATACATGAATCGCATTTTATTGGTAAATTTATAGCCAGCGCAGCCAAATTTCAAAAACAAAAACCAAAAGTGCCGATAAATAAGCCAGCAAAATAGTGAATATAAAATTGTATAAAGAAAGTTAAAATTTTGAAGATGAATATGGCGCGTTGAAAATTATTCATGACTTGAACCTTAATGTTCAAGTCTTTGTGAACACAGCCAAAAGTGGCTTAAGAATTTTATTGGTACCTGATTGCTGCACTAGTTATTAGTTATAAATTACCAATAAAATGCAGCTATTATAGGAATTGAAAAAGAACAAATGCCTCTTAGTAAGGGGAATAATATAATGTTATGGTATCATGTCTACTTCTTCTTCGAATATCACCTTTAAAAAAAAGCTTTTCTGAATTTTCCAATTTTAATATACACATAGAAGGAGAGATGTTCCTTTTGCAGTGTATTTATATACATATACAATATATATATATATTATATTTGTTAAATGTTATTGACATTAACTGCCTTTGAAAAATAAAATTAATGTATACATCTCAATCGTATTCTCTCTTAAAAACGTTTAAAAAAGGTCAGGATCCTTGCTAACAAAAAAAAAAACAATTTTACAAGAAAAGGTTTTGTGTGGGTGGATTTTGATTTATTAAACAAGTATGAATTCAGTTAAATGAGTTTTTAGATTTCATTTTAAAGAGAAAAATTTTTTTTTTTTCAAATTCAAGATATCAAAAAATGGACAAAAGAATAAATTAAATCAGATTTTGTATGTTGCTTGTCTTGTTGTTTCTATAAAAGCATAGAAAAAAAAAGTCTCAATTTGTATAGGTAATGTGAAATTTATAGTTCTTTAAGGGCGGAATTATTTAACCTTTCGTCCATTGTAATGAATCTTTTGTTAAGGCAATATTTATACTATGTCTATTTTCTACAGGTACGTACCAAAATGCTGATAAATGTCATAACCTTTAATTTAAAAAAAGGGAGCAAGTTTAATTTTTTTTTGACGTTTTTTTTATTAATAGAATGCTAAATAATACAAAAATTAATAAGGGTTTATAGTCCCGAAAAATAATTGTACTTATCGATTTAATTCCCACTCAGTTGCAGAACTTGAGTTAATTATACCTGTACAACGCAAGATGGGAACAATTTCCAAAAACCAACATACATAATATTATGTAGGTGATATATAAATTAATTGTAAATAATTTGCGGAAAACCGTTATCCACACAGAAAAAAGTTGTGTGGTAGATACAAATGTCTAACTGTTTTTGTTTAAATAAAGAAACAAATTTCAAAAATCGGTTGTAGTTTGGCAAAGTTAGAGCTAGTCAAAGGAAAAAGGAATACAAATCATAAAAACCGTTATAAGTCGAAAACGAAGCGAAAACGAGAAAATTACCTTTTAAGTTATTCGACTTGAAATGACCTCAGGAATTCATGGTTTTCTTCTGAGGCGGTGATTCCGGGACACCCTGTATATATCTTTCTCATTTAGCATTTTTTCAGAGAAAAACAAACTATGGCGCAAAATTTTAAACAACCCTTTTATTAAAATAGATGCATCTAAACACGTCCAAACAATGACAGTTCATAAAGAAAAACAAAGCAAACAAACCTTAACTTAGGGAACGGACCTAATATTTGGAATGTCAGCAGTCAAAGTGCAGACAACCTACAATTTTTGTAGGACTAAAGGCCGTTAAAAGCTATTTTGAATCAATAATTCAACAAGTCCAAATAAAATAGTGCTAAGTGTTCTACTTGGCTGATGTATTTGAGTAGATAGTATATAGAATTTGTATTATTAAAAAAACCTTCTTATATAAACATTGCCACGGCCCCGGGCAAAAAACAAAAACTTCCAATTTAATGATTAGGAATTCTAGTCTTGTTGGATATAGTTCACACTAGATATTCGTCACGAAATCTATGTATGATGAACTGAACTTAAGAAAAAATTGCGTATAGACAAAGGCCCTCACTAGTCAGACTAGATGAGTCCAAGTGAGATCGCCGGGACGAAACGCCAAATTTTTGTAGGACTAAAGGCCGTTAAAAGCTATTTTGAATCAATATATTTTGTTATTTTTTTACTTGTGAAAACTATTTTCTTATTTTATTTTGTTTATGTGCTTTTCCCATCGTTGGGAAGATTTAATAGTTTTTGTTTAGTTTAAACTCACGGGAAGAATGAATGTCTGAGGATTTATTAAAACGACTTTTGAGTTTTGGCCACAGCAATCGATTCTGCAAGTGATAATGATAAAGTAAGATATTGTAAAGTTGTCATAGTCAAACCAAAGAAATCATTTAATATAACTTAAAAATTTAATATGTTCACTATAGCCATGCAGCTAACCATTTAAAGCTGCCAACAGTGTGGAAAAGATGGTTAAATAAGTGAATACAGATGGAAATTTACTTTG